>VZUI01048933.1:0-103182 GCA_013401135.1 Cettia cetti | reverse complement strand
ATTAGCGTTGTTTTTTTTTTTTTTTTCTCTTTGTAAACACAAAATTAAAAAAAAAAAAAAAGGATAAAGCATCTTCAATTTGAAAAAAAAATCATCCTCTCCTATAAAAAGAAAGACAAAACTCGGCAACTCTGCCGGCCGTGAGTGAGGGCTCAGCCCACAAACCAGATTGTGAAACACAATCTGTCTTTAAAGAGAGGAACAAGGCCCAGGGCAGCCCCAACTTTTCCTGGGCAGGTAATACAGCAGATGCAGTTGGATGCAATGTCATGTTCAGCACCAGAAATTTGGAGCACTTTCCTCCAGATAGCACAAAACCCTGCAGGGAGGAAGAGCCCGAATACTGCACAGTGCGTGGGTGAGGGTGGCTGGGAGACTGGCACAGCCCAGGGTTAGTCTCCAGCACCGAGAGACCCCACCACGCTGAACTGCCAAAACAACTGCTCTGTCTGTGAGGTGAGAAGGGGAGTATCTGGCTAAAGAATGGATCACTAAAGACAACCACAGGTTTACACGTGGGGCTGGAATGGACCACCAGGGTCACCGAGCCCAGTGCCTGAAGATTGGAGTCTTCATCACCACGTCACCTCCAAGCCAACCTCCCAAAAAAGCTCACGTGTCAGAAAGGAAATGTGTCCCTCCTCCCAAGCAGAGGTTCAATTTGCAATCTCACCAAAGACTTGTTGCCAACACACCAAATATTTACACTTACACCAGTATGAATTGCAACATGTGCATAACAAGGAATGTTAGGTTTCCTAAATTCACTGACTTAACCCAAAATCTTAACCCTTCCCAATCCTTTACAGGTCTGTGCCCTTGGGATTATGGTTCACTTCCCTCCCAGCCTCACTGGTGAGAGAGACTAAAGGAAATCCTGACATACAGCAGCAACTGGAGTTAAACAGGAATTACTTGGGCACAGCGTTCCCGTGCGGCAGCAGGTCCCACAGCCCCGGCAGGGCCTGACAAGAACACGACGGACGCGCTGCGCTACATTTTGCATCTGAAGAATTCAAATCACAACCATTTTAACATTCTCCCCAGAGGGCTACAGTCTGAAAACACATCAGTCACAGCCCAAACCACTGTGAAACACTCAGTAATTCGGAATAAAAGCAAGCACACAGCACCTCTGAGGTGGTGTCTTTGGGGACACTGGGCTCGGCTGGGGCCAAGCCACCCTCAGGCTGATGTGGTTTGTCCTTGGGGATGGACTGTTTCTGTGTAATGCCCAAAATTTAACTCCTTATTTGTTCATCTTCTGAAACCGTTTCACTAATTAAATAATGAGCTAGTATCAAAAAAGTGCTAAATCACAATTGAATATACTTAAAAAACCCCCAACCCTTCAGGGCATAACTGCATTTAAAAACAAGACAGGTGCACAGAGGCTCGAGCAGGGAGTTGTCCCCAGGAATTCAGTGCGGAAACGGAAAGAAACGGGGTCCTTGCCATAGAAATGTCAAGTATTGCAACAGGACAGTTCGGGGGATAAGGAAGCTTTGTACCATCGGGGATATTGGCCACAGCTGCTCTGGGGTGAAAGATCCTTTGCAGATTCTTTTCCTCAAGCTGCTTCCGTTTGCTACAAAAGCGTGGAGTGGCTTGGAGAACAGGATGCAGACTTACCCCACCAGGTTCTCACATGGGAGGAAGAATTTGGCGTTCTCTCCTGTTCACCCAGAGCTGAAGCAGAGTAAGTACCGTCAGAAATGTGCACACCACGCCCCTGCTAAGACTTTCTATCTTGCTCCTCACCGGACTGCAGGATTCTCAGCAAATAAAAATTTGTTGGTTTTTTTCCTTTTCCTCACCAAAAAGCTGCAGCGCTACATTGAAACTGTGAACCGGATTTGCTCTGTGTCCCTTTGTAAAAAAAGAAACGGGTCGAAAGACGTTTTGTCTCAAACTAGAAAAGGCGACATCGCTCTCGGCCTCCGAGTCTCGAGTTTTCCTTCGCTAGGAATGGAGAGAGCAGCTTTCCTCGGCGGAGGCTGGGTGCCTTCCCCCCTCTGCTCTGGGAGCCCTCACCGAGCAGCCACGCACCCACTCTGAGGCAGCCACCCGTGCCAGAGGGAGATGATCTTCGTGTCAGGAGGCCACTGCGTCCCAGGTCTCTGCCCCGCTACTACATCCTGTGGTAGGAGACGGCTGCCTGGAGCTCAGCTTCGCAGAGGCAAACAGAAAGGAAGATAATGGAATGAATTTCCGAGTCATACAAAAACACGTGCTGGGAAAGGCGAGGCAAACGGCCCGGAGGAGGTGGGACACAAAACCCGTCAGGGCTACGGACACAGAGCGGCAGCAGCGTGGTTTGGGAAGGGCTGCCTGTGATCCCCGCTGGGTTTGGTCACCCTTAGAAAGGCACACGCTCTCGTGAGCCAGATTTAGGGGGTGAGGAGGGACCTGCCCTTCCCAGCTGAGAGCAGGGGGAGGTGAAGAGCTCAGACCCTGTGACACTGGGTGGACGTGTGGCAGCTACGTGGTAAACATGAGCACGTAGAAACTGCTCTGCCACCCACACCAGGGACTGAGTTTCTCTTAGAGGGACACAGAAACCTTCAGGGCACTCTTACAGCTTGGGAAAGTGCTGATGGAACCCAAACCCAACTTCCTGGAGCACCTCAAGCACAGCCCACAAGGCCTGGGCTGGCACGGTGGCACTGCAGGCCCTGGGCAGTGCTGACTCTGTGACAGGGGGGCTCTGTGGCATACGAAATATATGTACTAGACTGAGCTTTCCTTTGCTTTTTTTGCTTTAAGACAACACTTTTACTTTTAGTCCTCTCACTGGGTTCCTACTAGCTGAGCCCTCAGTCTGAGATAAGTTTGCCATTAAGTCGCAAATGACTTGGGAGATCAAACTCATTCCTGAGAAAGAGTTAAATAAGGACTTTGAAACATCAGATTTCACTGCAGGTGAGGAGAAATGGAAGCTCTGAGACAGCAGCTCCAAAGTCACAGCAAAACTAAAGACAAGCTGCTGCTGGACCCTAACACCAGGGGCAAATAACCCAGGGCTGCTCCCTGACCTCTCCCTGCTGATGCTGCTTATGGTGTCCAGCTGACACGTCCCCTCCCCAGCCCCAAGCTAACAACATGTGCCTTTGGAAGCTTTAACCACAAGCTGCCATGTGAGAACTACAGCCAGCGCTCATGAGAAGTCTGATGAATGTAAACACAAAGACGATGAGGGGAAGAAAAACCTACAAGGGACTGAAATGCATGCAACCAACCCCCTCCTCATCTCTGAGGGGGACAGAGCTCACAGTGGGAACGATCACACCCAGCCCAAACCAACGCTCCCCCACCACCCAGAGCAAGTTCTCCCCTGGGCTTTGAGGAGGGAGACTGCGGGCAAGGGTGGCCGTGAGGAAATGGAAGTGCCCGTGTGTTATTTGCAGAGAGCATCACAGTGGTTAGTGTCGGTTCGACTGGCAGGGAAGGAGAGGTGAGTTCACTGAACAGTACACAGCCGTGGCTCAGTCGGGAAGAGGAGGATCTAGGAGGAGGGAGTGTGTGCACCGCAGAGACAAGAGGTCTCCATCAGTCCAAGGACAAGGTGAGATAGAAAAAAAAGGCCTGGGGAGTATCACATTGCCCCAGGGATTCACAGTGCCAGAGCGAGGGGGGAAGACGTGAAAAACGGTGGGCAGCTTTCTTGGATCCACATCTCCGACTGCCAGCCTGCCCTCTCTGCTCCTCCCGCCTCACGGGCAGCTACAGCGCGTTACCCTTGTTTCCGATAAGGAGATTCACAGTGTTCAGCAGCGATCGGGTACAAAAGCCGTTTAAGTCTACAGTCTCCTAAGTGCTGCTGCCTTGGACGAGGTGCCTACGCGGGCTCAGGGCGAGCAGCTGGAGGAAGAGGGAGTTTAGAAGAGCAGACAGATCAGATCGCAAAGGCACGGTTAGACGGGGCGGACGCGGGCGTTTGCTTTAGAAGATAGTGGTCTCATACTTAGTGCTGAGGGTCCGCTTGGAGTCCTGCTTGGGGTCCACGACCCAGGAGACACTGGCATGAGACTGGGAGTCTTGGTCCACTTCAGGAGGATCCAGCTAGAAAATAAGGAGAGAAAGGGCATCTTAGGACACCTGTGCTTCTGGGACAGAAAGAGCAGGGACTCAAAGCATGAACGCCTGCCTGCCTATTGCCCGTCCCAAAAATGGGCACGTGTGCAAGGGAGCAGCTCTTGCTGGGGAGGCATTTGAGTCCTTCACAGCTAAAACATGTCTGGCCACGTAAGTCTCAACCCAGCACCCCAAGATGACTCCCTGCGTTAGGCTGTGAGTCCCTGTCACCATCAGTGACAGCTTCGCTCATCTCAAACAAGCATGAAAAACGGAGCTCTACAGAAATGGGACAGAAGCAGACAGCTCCTGGCAGGTGAGCTCCCATGTGATTTACCCTCCTGACCAAGCACGGCTCTTTCCTCTTGTCCTGCTAAATCAGGGTGCCACAGGGAAGTTACCACCCCAGCAGGAGCAGTGGGGGAGCCGAGAGCTGCCACACTGCATCAGCGGGGGCGGGTGGGAGCAGCAGATCCCCGGGGTTCATCCGAACCCCCGGCGTGGGCCACAATGAGCAGGGGAAGGAACAACAGCAAGGCAGGACACGGAGGCACAGCAGGAGCTACAGGAAGTGGGGAAGCAGCCCGGGTCGGTTGGGAAGGGAGGATGGCAGGAAGAAGGGTAAAGACCTTCGCTCCAGGACTAACAGACTGCAGCGGCAGGTAGGAGGGGCGGTGTGTTGTACAGGTGTGACAGTAACAACAGCGGGTGTCGGGAGGGAGCGGCACCTGAGCGGGGGGAGCAAGCAGAACACAGACAAAAGGAGACATTAAAGGAAGGCAGTGGCTTGTGCAGCAGTCCCTGCTCCTCAGCAGCTCCAGTCGTGGCTGGTTTTGGCTATGGAGAATCCCATACTGCAGCTCACCTACAAATCTCATTGCGGCTCTGCGGGGTTTGCACGTGGAAGTTTGTGCTGGACCCAGCAGGGCACTAAAGCCCCATCCCACCTGGGCTATTTCCACCTCTATCTGCACCCTCCTGCTACCAGAAGAAGCCCCAGCCCCGCAGCAGAACCGACAGAGGCACAGACCTGCAGTGCCAGCAGCAGGACAGGCACCTGGACCACGTCTGGGCTCCCCCCACCACCCAGGGGAGGTGTAGGGGTGTGGTGCCCACAAGAACCCCCAGCTCAGCCCAGCAGGTCGCTCCTGCCCACACCCACGTACCGCGGATTTCCTCATGCCTGCTCGTGGTTTAGGCACCGGTTTGGAAGATTTTGTTTCAATCATTTCCCCTGCTCCAGCACCCAGAGATTTTGCTCTTTGGGCTTGCAGGGCGAGCTGGTAGGCGACCTCAAATGCCTGCCCCAACGTGAGGATGATCTCGTACGTCAGGTTCTTCGAGAGAACACAGAGAACACAAAGCCATCAGACCACCCTGTGCACAGTGCCCCTTGTGCTCAGAGAAGCTGCTCTGGGGCCCCTGCCCACCTCTAAAGCCCCACCAGCACTGCAGTTCAGCAGCATAAAGAAAAATAGCCCAAAAGTCTTGTGCAATTTTGATTCTGCCCAAGTATAAAAGCAAATCACGCTTCTATCCTCTCTGAGTTAAATGGTTGTTAAATCATCCCATTATGCTCAACATAATCGAGAGCATGTTAGGGGTTTGTGCAGGGCACATTCCCCAGGAGGGAAAGCTCCTGCCCTGCTTTACTCAGCGCTGGAGACGGCAGTAACAAAGCCAGACAAATATTCTCTTTGTCCACAGAGGTCCAAAGGACAGGCATTTGGAACCAAGACTATTTTATGGTAAAAATGGGTGGAAGAACTCTGGAAAGGAACACTCTGTGACCAGCCAGTAAAGCTGAGGGATGAAACAAATGGGCTGTGAAGGACTGGGAGATGTGACATGACAATGTACTCACCACATCCACAGTGCTGAAGACATGGCAGTAGTGATGGCTGGTCTGCAGGTCCTTGGTGATGTAGGCAAATGTGCAGAGATCCTCAGGGTCCTGAGCAGCACAGGAGATGTTCCGGATCTCGTGCTCAGCAATGACATTCTGCCGGGGTCAACCACAAGCACCTGTCACCCTTCTGGGGATGGCAAATACACCCGGCAAACAGTGGCTGTGGAGGGTGCCCTGGGGACAGGGAAGGGGAACCTCCCAGCCAGACCAGTCCCAGTCCCAGCCCCCTCCCATGGCAGGAATAAATGGCAACATGGTCCACAAGCAGCCAGTCTGCCCAGCCTTTGGCACTCAGGTGATCATCACCACCTTGGTATTTTACCCCAGCCCCAGGAGCTCCCCAGGACCAGCTTTGTGGCTTCTGGAGCCACAAAATGTGACCTGCAGCCCCCAGGCAGGTGGGATTGCAGACTGTGTCTCTCCAGACACCGACTCTGAGGCATCTGCAGCTCACCTTGTTGGAGGCATCGATGAACTTCACCCCTTTGTAAGTGATGGACAGGATTATGGTTGGGATCTTCTTCATGTGCTCCGTAGATTTCTTCAGAAATGAGAAATATTCAAGTGACCAACTGTGAATGGATGCTCCCTCTTCACCCCTGCCCCAGCCCACCCCAGAGACCCCCAGGCCTGTACAGGAAGTTTTGGGGATCTAGGACCAGGAGGAGGAAAGTTAATTCCTGGTAGAAGCAGAGGGGAAGAGACAGGGACTTCAAGAGAACCCAGCCACCACTTGCCCAGTGAAAACACCCACTCGCCCAGAGCACAGACCTTCTGGGTACTGAGAACAATGCTGGGAGGGGGCAGTTCACCAGAGACAGTGGCACTGCCTGTTTGGTGGTCTGGGCCCCTACAGGGTTTGGGGAACCATTGAGTTCCCCCCTCCCCAACCCACATCATCCACCACAGGCTGCAAGTGAAGCCCCCAGCCCCAGGGTCTCCGTACCCTCATCTTGGCACAGGCGTCCTGTGTTGACTCTGTCCCTCGGAGGTCTTTGATCAACATGGAACCCAAGTACTGTGTGAAGGAGGGAGGAATGTTAAATCTTGTCAATCCCAAGGCAATGACATTGCCCTGAGACCCCACACTCAGCAGCCTGACCCCCTGAGCCTCCTCAACCTTGCCACTCCCCCAAACCAGAAGCCACTTACGTTGGCCTCGTACCCACAGGACTCAAAGATGAGCTTCTCGGGCTGGTGCTGCCAGTTTTGAACAGGGGCATATGGAGCTGCCAGGCTGGGGGGGCGCAGGGTTAGCTTGGACTCCCGACGGTCCTCCTGCATGGGAAGAAACACGGATGTGAAGCCACAAGGGGTTCAAGCTGGGATGGAACAGCTCTCAGGGGGAGTCTTTGAGCTGAGGGGATTGAGGCAGCACATGGGGTTAAGGTGCTAGTGCTGATGGAAGTGTGAGCCATCCATTTTTGAGGTCAAACTGAGGCATAAGGGAGCTGCTGGCTCTAATGTCTGAGGGAAGCTGAGCCTGACCAGCTCCCTCCCTGCATCATCCTCTCTTCTCCCTGGCTCCAGAGACGGGGGAGCCTGTGCAGAGGGCCCTCAGGACACACAGAAGCAGCCACTAACCTGTGCTTTGTAGCGCTCAGCTCTGGAGTAGGGAGCAGCCTCAGTGCCACGATCGTGTTGCCTCTTGGCAGTGTCCCCGGAGGGCAGCAGGAGATCAGCAGATCTGCCTGTGCAGGAGTCGTTCTGGCTCAGGGGTGAAGACGTCTGGGACATCAAGTCCTGGCACTGGAAGGAGCAGACACCACAAAGGGTCCCAGTGATCCTGGGCTGTGCTGTGCCCCCCATCATTTCCTCTACATCTCCCAACACAGGGTGCATTGAGTAGACTAATGGGGTCAGTTCCTGCTCTGGGGGCTCCTGCCTCAGTGCCAATCCCACTCTTTACCTTCTGCATGAAACCCGATTTGCTCCAGGATGGTTTCAGCCATGTACTCAGCCTTTTGTGCCCAGCATGCCTCTGCCAGCTCACCCAGGAGGGTAGGGGACACAGCGGGCTGGGGGCAAGGTGATTCCAGAGGGGTGGGCTCCCCTAAAGCACTAAGCTAAGCACCCGAGGGTGATGATGATCAGCCACCCCAGCAGAGGAGCCCCGGGAGCCGCCGCCAGAGCGCGCCCAGGGCCCGCAGGCACGGCCAGAGCCTCGGCACAGCTGCGGCCGCATTAGTCCCATTCAACACACTCGCTTGATTTGCCATTGACGTCCGCCCGCCCCCCGCGCCGCAGCCAGCGCTGGAGCTCACCAGCTGCAGCGCCAGGAAATGCTGCAAATGGCCCATTCTCCCACCCAGCCTCCCCGGGCAGCATCTCAATCAGCTGAGCCGCACCAGAGCAGCCCTCTCCCTGCCTCGGCCCCGCTGCCTTCAGTCTCACCCGGCTCACGGTGCAGACCCTCGGCTGCTGGTCCCTCCCGGGTCTGTACTGGGCACCCTTCCAGTGCAGCCACCAGTATGAACCCACTCTGCTCTCACACTTGAACCCAGTTTCTAAAAGATCCCGTGCCAATAAGCAGGGCACAGCAGCCCAACGCGCTTCAGCTAAGGCTGTTTGGGTTCAAAAGCCTTGGGAATCCAAGAGGGCAGAGAGCTCTGCAGCAGGGCAAGGACCAGATGTTTAGGATGTGTAAACTCTAATCACTCCAATTCCTGCTCCAGGAAGCTGATTAGCAATCTCTGGGAGGAGGCAGCACGACATGCTACCCCATTCCTGAGCTCACAGGGTCGCTCAGCAACCCAGCAGCTTTTGCCAAACTCAGCTCTCAAAAGCCAGTTTTCAGGAAGAATGGGGAATGTGATGCTTCTCTCCCAGCCAAGCCCCATAACAAGGGCCTGACATCCAAATGCTGCCACTCCTGCAGCAAAAATCAACATCCACACATCTTGTCGAGTGTTATTTGGCAGCGAGAGCAGGAGCTCTCAGCAGCCCAGCCGGGCCAGGGAGAGGGCTCTGGATCCCAAGGGTGCAATCAAACACCAAGTCCCAGCTGCAGCCCCTCTCCAGCTGGGCTGGGTCACTCCTGCCTGCTGAAAGCTCCCACATCTCTGACCAGGAAACAAGGGCAAGAAAATGGGCTCAGAGCTCCCTTCTGTTCAGGGCAGAGGTGGGAGAGGCACCCTGCACCCCTTCAGCGCAGGCACCTGATCCCAAGGGTCAGCCTGACCTTTCCCATGGGGTCAGCATCCAGAGGCTGATCTGCAAGGGCTGGAATTATCTTGCCCCACTGACTGCAAGGTTTCCCCTGCACAAGTATTTGCTGCCTGGGTGGCTGGAGAGGATGAGGTGAGCAGCTGAACGGACACCACTGGAAATGGCAAGATTTGTCCCAGCACTAACACACGAGCCAGGAAGGGAACCACGAGCAAGGACTCACTCTCAGCTGTGAGAACCGTGGTGGCTTGGCTGGAGGCTCCTCGTAGGGTCTGTCTGCCAGCGAGGCAATGATTCTCTTCCGATGGCCCAGCAGGTTCACCTTCAGCACCTGCAGGGAGACATCACGGTCACCATGGGCACAGAGCTGCTCTGAGAGACTTGGAGCAAGTGCCAGCCCCAGGGAGCAGGGCAGGACCTTGCTGCCCTGGCAGGAGAGGGGTGACACTCACGTTGACTATCTCAAGCTCCCAGAGGTTTTTCACAGTGTCGATAGAGCTGTAGCCACTCGAGAGGAAGGACTGGATGTAATCCTGCAGCCCCAGGGAGTCGAGCCATGCAGGAACTGATGGCTGGCTGTTCCCATCACAACCCAGTGGTTTCAACTGTGAAAGCACAAGAAAGGTGTTAAAAGCTGCTGGAGTTGGGATCCCAAGGGATATGGGGTCAATGGAAATCAGTTTACAGGCCATCACCATCTCCACTGGCCAGTATCAAAAGCACTGTGCACAAAGAATGTGCTTGGGATCAAGACTGGCAGGAGGAACAGTCCCAGCATAGAGCTACCACCACCCACACAGCCTAGAAGAACAGCATACTCCTCCTCCTACTCCCTGCTCTTCCCCAAACCCTCCCCACAGCCTCGGAGATTCCTCCACGGCTGGAGATGCAGGGTCTGGTTTTTGTTTCCCCCGTGTTCAGAGCTGTGCTTGGCAATGCCCCATCCTCAGCTGGTGCTGACCTTGGGGAGGGAGCGAGCAGCCTGGAGCAGCTTCCGGCGGTGCTGCGGGTCACCAATCCCAATATCCCGAAGGTCCTGGTCTTCCATGACATTACAGCCCTGTGGGCACAGGAAGGAGTGACATGGGAGCAGGGGACAGCAGGAGCCACACAGGTGTGTGAATGGACACCACACAGTTATGGCATGCTCCTGACTTGACCTCCAGCACATCCTGGCAGCAGCAGCAGGAGGAGGAGAAGGATAAGGAAGGCTTCCAAGGCTGGGAGCACTGCCCCATGTACCGACCTTGGGCACAGAGAGGGCTGACACGAGCAGAGCTGCAGCACACAGAGCACTGCCCTCCCCTCCCTGCTCTGGGAGCCCTTCCAGCCTTTAGCCCCAGGGCATGGCTTACAGCTACCTCCCACAAAATTCGACACGCAGAGGCTTTGAACATCCTGTAACAATGCCCAAGCAAAGCCCAGAAACTCCAGCCCCCTCCATGCCCAAGCAAGGGCTCTGGGTTCTGCTCAACCTCCCTCCACGGCACAGGGAAACCTGCACTGCTTCCTCTGGCAGCAGGGGAAGGTCAAGCATCTCCTCTGGCCCCAGGCAGGGCCAGTGATGCGCCAGTCACCCCACACTGTGCTGTTAAAACCCATTTTCTGCCCCCTTCCCCTGCAGAGCAGAAGCAAATGGACTCTAACTCCCTTTAAAAGCCTCTGTCACAACCTGCTTCCCTGCCCTCCTACCTGGGCAGAGCTCAGCAGGACACGTCTCCCCACGCCTGGCAGAGCCACGCTGCTGTGTGACTGAAGGCTTCAGCTCGAGCCTGGACCTCCTCCCTGGCCCTGCCTCCCTCTGCTCCCCAGGGAGTCCCAGCAGGTGAGAGCCGACAGCGCTTCACTGTTCCACATTTTGGTTTTATAAGAGAAACCCAATTAAGGCCGGCCGCAGGGAAGGTGAGGGCAGGTGAGATTGCCAGGCACCCTCCATAAAGGGCAGCAAGGGTTTCTTACCCTTTCCTATCCACACTTTAGTGGGATTTCAGCACGTGTGCTTTGCTGAGTGCTACCGGCTTTAAATGCAGCAAGCTGCCCTAGAGCAGCCACCTCCCGAGCGTGTCCTTGCTCCCGGCCATGCCAGCAGCTGCTCTGCTCCTGCCAGGCAGCATCACTGCCACGTCCATGGCAGGTGTGGTGACAGCAGAGCAGCATGGCACATGGCTCTCCACCACCCAGGAGCTGCTCTTCCCTCGGTCACAGAGGACTGTTCAGGGAAACAGGGAATTAACACCAGAGATAAGAGATGCCCAGAGATCTCTCTGCCACGCGGGAGAGCTGCCCCGCAGCCCAGACTAGTCATTTAGCAAACAGCAGTGGCAAATGAGCAGTGGGTGGCAGGAGGCAGAGCCCTCACCACCCCCTGACAGGGCTCCTCTGCCTCCCCCTCCCTCGGTGGGTCAGATCCCACACACTTCATTCCTGGAGAGCTGGGAGGGGACAGGAGAGCACAGCCTGAGCTGACAGCCACGGCACAAAGGCATTTATTTGTCTGAGTTGTTTAAACAACAGAAAAGTCAGGACTAAATGGCTCTGCAGCCCACGGGGAGGGGAGGAGGTTCATTCTGTGTTTTCCCAAAGACCAGTTCACAGACTGTGCCAGTCAGGGCCATTGTGCTGGGGAGAGCTACTGCCACTGCCCCAGAGTCCCTGTGCACACCAGATCAGGGCCAGACCCATCTGCCCTGCACCCCACAGGCTGTGAGCGATGCCAAGGGACACCAGGGGCTCACCTGAGTGGTGACACTGCACACCATGAGCTGTGACAGGATGGAACCACATCACATGAACTGTTCTCTGCACCCCTCAACTGCACAAAATCAGTGAGTTAAGAAGAGGCAGGTTGTTGCTGAAAGCTCCAGGCTTCCCATTTGGTGCACAAGCAGCATCTCTCTTAGATTGGGAACAAACTCCCAGTGATTAACACATGGAGCTGCTGCTGCCAGAGCAGTGACCTCTGGCTGGTGGGCAGCAGCATCCCACCAGAAAGATGGAAACATCCCCTCCCCTTTCTTGTTCATGAATTTTGAGCCAAAGAGCCACATTTAATGTGCATTCCTGTAACAGCAGGAGATTGTGTGCTTGGCTCTGGGGGGGAGGGAAGGGATTAAAGGGGATTAACTCCCCTGACAGACACCTCACCTGGCAGGAATGCAGCATGTGTGCGAGGAATTCCTCTCTCAGAGAGAGATGGCTTCGAAAAAGCTTTTTGAAATGGACAAAGAGGGCCACAGGAAGTGATGGGATTTCTTTCATAGGTTTGGAAAACAAAGTATTACTGCCCTGTGTGGGGGAGGAACAGGGAGGGATGGAAGTGCCCACAGAATGTCACACTTCAGGTACCTGAAACCTGCAGTTCCCAATGCCTGGGCCTCCTCTGCTCCCTTGATCTGCCCATCTTGGTGCTCTGTGGCTCCATCCCTCTGCAGAGAGCCAGGGCTGAAGCTGGGGTAGTGCAGGGAAGATGCTGGTAAGGGCAGAGCTCACAGCCAGCTCTTCCCTTCGTGCCACCCGGACAGCAGGAACAGTCGTCAGTCAAATGAGCTGTGACAATGGCGATGTGTAATTTTCATGTATAAAAACTAAACAAGCTTGCTGATCCTATTTACATTTTCACTCCTGCTCACTTTCCAATGCTGAGCCCTTTTTGGTGCTAATCCCCGTTGGCATGGCTGTGATCCCACATGAGCAGCACGGAGCTGGTGGCTCTCACTCTCCCACAGAGCACCAGTGCCAGCCCCAAGGCAGGGCAGTAGGTGTTATCCCACCTTTAGCATCTCGAATTTGAAGAAAATTGCTTGCTATGTAGCAAGGATACAAGGTAGTTAAACACTGTGAAGCCTACAGCTTTCTCCTGCACTCCTTATTTTTATGTGTCACATTAAATTCCCTCGGTGGCAGTCTGTATTCTCGGGGTACTTAACAAGGATAGACAAAGCGTAGCAGCTCCGAACAAATCATTCCAGCCTCTGGTGCAGGAGAAATGTCCTTCAAACCCATCTGGATTTCAACTCCCATGGAAAACAATAATCTGCCACTAAAAGAGAGAATTAAATACAAAGACACTGGAGATCTTTTAACCTTTGCCAGCCAAACAGAGGAGCCAGACTTTAAACCTGTCTGCACTCAACACACCCTCAGACATAAGCCATGGGGCAGAGCTGCTCTGCATGGGCCACTGCTGCTTTTTGGTTTTACCCAAAGGTTCCCTTTGGTGCTGGCCACAGGTCAGCAGATGCCACCTCTCAGTGCCCCTCTGAGGGCACAGAGCAGCCCCAGCTCCCACCAGCCCCTCCACAGGTCCTCTGAGGACAGACTCAGTGGGGTGAGCAGGGCTCTGGGATGTGCTCTGCCATCAGCCCAGTCCTCCAGGAGCTTCCAGCAGCAGCCTCAGAGATGCCAATTAGAATCAAAAAGACTTTCCCAGGACATGTTTCCGATTTTATTCCCTGTGACAAATGCTTTTACCTTGCACGTTCCTCCTGGGTGCCTCAGCTTCATGGGGCTGAGCAAAGCGAGGGAGGCTGAGGGATGGCCTGGGCCAAAGCTCTCACTGTCACCCACATTTTGGGGCACCCAATAGCTCCTTCATCCCAACATGTGCTCTGTCAGGAGCCAGTCCCCACCTGGGCTCAGCCAGGGAGGGGAGTCCCATGCTGGGTCCCAGCTGGCACAGACTGACTGCCAGGCAGACAGAGGGGCCTTCATCCCCCAACCTGGCCTTCAGCCTCCTCTGAGCCAAACTGAGCCCCTTTCTGTGGAGAGGCACAAATACACACCACCATGAGGGACACTCCTAAACCCTGTCTGCCCTCCACACTGCCCCGAGGGAGGAAGGGAGGGATCTGCCAGTGACCCCTGTCCTCCCTGGGAGCCCTGCGGGATGCTGGTGCAGCCGACCCGCCTGCAGTGACACGAGTTCTTGGAAAAAGGGTTGGCTTTGGTCACGCCTGACTGCCTGCACTGTAGTTAAACAGCCTGTGAGGCTCCAGGTTTCTCATTAAAGAAAAAAAAAAACCAGTCCGAGGTTACCTGGCAGAAGGCAGCATCCCCTCCTGCTACCGAGGTGACCCCAAAGTGACCGAGCCAAAGGCAGCGCTGCCGAAATCTGCCAGATTCCTCCTCCAGCAGGACACTCTGCAGGCACTTAACTACCCAATTTTCAGATGCTGCTTCTTCCCCAGAGCCTGGCGTCTGTCCATGCTCTTGTTCCAGCTAAGGAAGGGCCCGAGGCAGCGAGTGTTCCGTGCAGGACGCGTGGCCAGGCCGGCAGCGGATGGACCCCGACGCCAAGGCTGCAGTGAGCACACCCTGCACGGGCAGGACGGGCAGCAGGACGTGTCTGCTATCAAAAGCAACAGATGCAAAACCCAAACACGGCGTTCCCAGACTCCAAAGGCTCCTGTAGACATCCCAAGCAGAGAGACAGCTGAAGGCTCTCTGTGCATACAAAGTGCACACAAAGCTCTTTTTCTTTTTCCCCTCAGTGCATTCGAGACAATTTGCATCTTGTCGAAGATTCTGCTGTCACTGCTCTGCTTTTGGCAGCCTGGATGTGGGAGATGGAGACGTGTCCAGCTCACAGCTGGGCCCTGCATACCCAGATCTCAGAGCAGGGGGACCCCATTTGGTCATACAAATGTATGTTTGCAAATGGCCTTATGATCTGTGGAGTTTGGTGCCTTCCCTTAATGGCATCTGCAGTCTGGGGTACTTGAGTGGAAAGGATCTGTGTGGCCACAGGCACGATGATGAAGCTCCAGCTCTTCACAGAGCATCAACGGGGAAAGGGGCTCATACACAAAACCCTACAATAAATCTGAGATTAGCACACAGCCACTTCATTTTTGTTTAATTTTCTTCCCCATGCAGACTGGCAGCGTGACAATGGCAATGGAGGGAATCGGTCATGGTTGTCAAGTTCAGGCAATTTTATTGAGAGAAAAAAAAAATTAACTGCAACTTTAATGGCTTTTTTAATGTTTATGGGGCCTGGAGCTACTAATGAATCAAATATAAGTATCCTCTAAATTGCCAGTTCTGGTCCACCCACTTTGCTCCTCAAAATCCACTCCAACCTCTCTACTCCCCGTGGAGTCCATTTCCATTATCCGGGGAACTCTGGTAGAGCTCTGCCACATTTCTCTGGATCCTCAAACTTCCTTCAACCCCAGATCCCTGCATGCCTCTGCTTTCACTGGTCCCTTCCAGAGACAACCCAAACACCCCTACCATGGTGGATAAAGCACAGACCTTGGGAACCTCCCAAGGACCAGCCAAAAGCACTGGGGAGATGTCAAACAAAATTCATTTAATTGAATGGAGCAATTCCCACCCAGGGGCCTGGCAGAGCCCCTTACCCCAGGGTCCAACTGCACTCTCAGGCACTCATTTAGTGCTGCACAGTCAGTCTGGGGACACTGGCACGTGTTCCTGGGGGCTGGCAGCAGCGACCAAATCCAGAAACAGCCTCTCAGAGCTTCTACCCAGCTGAAGAGAGCTTGTTCCAGTTCCAGCCTGTCACAGCCCAGGCACGAGCTGCAGAGGGCTCACCTGAGTCTGCAGGAAAATCCCTGCACCACCTGTGGTCAGGCCACGTTCTTGCTGTGTTTCAACAGGAGCAGATGCAGTAAAACCCTGCCAGGAGTCCCTGGTGAGCCCCTGTTCCTCACAGATCATTCCTGGGTGCAAACCACTGCTGGAACGTGTCACTGCAATTTTCCCCAAATGGCTACTATAAAATGACAAGTTCTATATGAAAATAGAAAAAAGCTCTGGGGCAGACACATTCCCAGAGCATGTCCAAAGCCTGGCTGCTGCCCAGGGGACCAGCAACTGTGTGCCAAGCTGGGCCATTCAGAACTGGATCAGGCAGAGCTGAGCAACTGAGGACACAGGAGATGCCAGTGCTCCAGCAGGGCAGGTACCAGGTGAGAATGAGGATTGTGCAGATGTCAGCCCACACCCAAATCCCAGGATCTGAAGAGCAAAGGGGACCTGGCTTTGTTTAAGCCCAGTCAGATGTGGATCAGGAAGGCACGAGAGGTGCTGAGCTCAGCTCACATCCCCAGCCAAGGTGAGCCAACCTGAGCCAAGGCCTGAACTCCACATTTATCCTGGTTTTGCCTGCACACACAGAGAGGAGAAGAGGAAGGAAATGCTGTTCTGTTAGTGAACAACACCGCAGGCTAATCTAACATGGCCCTGAATTGCATTTAATCAAATTAATGTCAGTACTCTAAATTATTTGCAGACACCCCATTCTTCCACCACCATCATTTTTCTACCCCTTCTCCCCAATTATAAAAAAATAAATAAAATCCCCCAGAGGAGCCCAGGGCACTACACACAGAGAACAGATTTCCCTTTTTGACGCTGTCTCATTGAATCAGCATTAGCTGCTTTCCACACACTCCATGGGAATCCAGGCTTGAACAATAAAAAAAAAGCCGTAAAAAATGGTTTATGTTCTCTTTTACCTGCTCATTTGTGAATCAAAATATCTTTGAACTGAATAAAAAGTTCAACTCCAGAACACTGGTACAACTGCCAGAGCACGCGGGGTTTGCCCTTCTCAGATGTCAGCCCAGAGGAAGCTGTTGGGGCAGCAGCAAGATCCCCGCTCCGAGGAAGGGGAAAGCTTTTGCAAGCATCTCAGATACATTTATGGGATCTGTGGGATCACAAAACACCGTGTGAGGGAACAGGTAATGGCATTTCCTTCCCCACTTCTGTGGAGGAATTCCACCATCAGTTATTGCAATTCCTTCTCATTACACTGGCCACGTCCTTGCCTTCTCCAGACTGGCAAAGTCCAGCCTGCTGTTTCCCTGGGTTAATCCTTGCTTGCTGCAGGGACCAGGAATGCATTGGGCATCCCAAAATCCATTTCCTGTGGACTTCCCAAAAGGGGCATCTGTGGCAGATGCACTGGTGAGCACAGCAGACATGATGGGGCCAAGCTCCAGGAGCAGCAGAATCCCTCTTGGCCCATATTCCTGTGACATTTTTCCTGCTCTCCCAGCTCCCCGGCTCATTGCCCACCAAGGACAATTAAGTCCATTTATTGTGCACTTTTCTGGATGACAGTTCTCACTCACTGCTGCAGTTCTGTGATCTGACCTTTCATTCCCCTCCTCTGGTGAGAGATGAGGCAATGAGGCTCCTGCAACTCAGCGCACGTTACGGGGCCGCGTTCCTCCACGTGGGAGGCAGCAGTGCTGCTCCTCCTGGGTGGTGGGGTGGGCATTCCTGGTTCACTGGAGCTGTTCACATTTGGCAGGCAATGCTGCTGAGGGTTTTATCCTACTTGCAGAGCTGCATTTTTGCTAAGTCAAGGACAGCACAGCCACTGCCAGCAGCTTTGCCTCGGTTGTGTTCACCCACCGCACAAATAAACTTTCCCCCCGATGAAGGAATCCCAGCGGGTTGTGGAGCAGAGAGGGAGGATTAGAAGCACTATCTCCACTTGAGCTGTTCCTAATCCCAGCTGCCTGCACAGGCTGCTGCCCAATTCCAGCTCCATATGAAAACAGCAGCTGAGTGTCCCAGTCCGACTGTCCCGTGGCAGTGATGCTGGCCATGAAGGTCACTCGGTGGCAGTGCAGAGGGTGAGGGAAAGATGCTGCTGGCTTGGACAGTGGGGCTGGTGCTCGAGAGTGGCAGAATAACAGGGAAAGCCTCTTCCCCACCTTGTCCATAAACACGGTGTGGCTACTGTAGGAAGCTTGAAGGGAGTAGAAGAATTTCTGCAGACACAGAGATGTGGCCCAATATGCAGACGTGGGAAGAGAACTCCAGTGTTTTGGAAAGCTAAGCTACCTAAATCCATCTTTTATCACCCCTTTCTTCCTTCAACCAAGCCAGAAGATTACACAATCCAAGATCTGTGTAGACCTTGGTCCCTTCCCAGGAACATGTACATGGACGAGGGCGCTGCAATGTCACGTCACATCCATGTCCCAATAATCCTGCTGACTTGTGCCAGTGATACCCACCCCCGAGTGAAGCCAATGCTTGATCAAGATCAACTTTGTCCCAGATGCAGAGCTGGAATTCCCAGGAGCAGAGAAGAGGCTCCAGAGCACCCTTCCCTTCCACAGCACAGCCTGTGAGACACTCATGGCTCCCACTGTCACCTGCAGGAGCTGTGGGTCCTCTAAGTCCCTCTCAGCTGTTGGTCAGCAGACCCTGAGAGGAGCAGGGCCCTCACCCCAGCCCCTCCCTGCTGCCCACTCCAGCTGCAGCCTGTCCAGTGAGGCGGCCGGCACGTGGCCGGAGCACAGCTAATCCCCTAATCCCCAGTTCCTGGAGTTCTGAAAATAACAGAATTATTATTTTTGGAAACAACACATGTTTCTGCCTTCCTCTATTAACATCTAATTAAGAAGCCAAATATATTTACAGAGCACTTTTCTAACTCCCTTTACACACAGTGTGTTCATGAATCATTTCCCTACCTGGGGGTAAAGGCTCTCATGACTATGGGGCACAGATTAACACAGGAGCCAGCTGAAAATACCCAGGGAATCAAAAATTCCTGAAACCAGACCCAGCTGCAGTACAGGCCACCAGAGCACCAGCAAGCCCGGCACCCCCAGTTTGTGTCTCTCACAACCCTGCCCCACACCCGAGGCAAACAGGGCTCTTTGAACTCTGGTTCTCCAGAGAAGAGCAGCACCAAGCACCTCAGTGCCTGCACACATCAGCTCTCACAGGTCCCTGCTGCAGTGACAGGATGCATTCCTTGTTAAGACTGTTCTTAACCCTACTCTGAGTTGCTGCCTACTACAGGCTGAGTATCTTCCTCAGTAATTAAAAGGTTCTTTTAGGACAGTGCCCTGGTCTGTAGCTGCACTATCTCTGCACACTGAACACTCTTTTGCAAAGCTCCTGGTTTGCCCCCAAAAGGCACCTGGGGACCTCAGAGCAAAGGGAGCATCCTGGCACACCAGAACACCCTGCAGCTTTCTGAGCAGGGAGCAATGCAATGCAAAATCCTGCCCAGAAAACACATGGCTTCATATCAAAGGACTCCAATTTCCTAGTCTGGGCTACTAAAACTTAATTAACCTCATAACCCACCTGGCGATTTGCAAACCATTACCCAGCGTTCTTTGGACCTTGAAATATTGAACACAGTGAGGCCCTAAGAGGGACTAATCCTTTCATAGAAACTGTTTAATTCCAGGAAAGTAACACTCTTAGTTTGAAATATTCTCTGTTAGAGAATGGAAGGGGTAGCCAATAAAGCAATGGTTGTGCAAAGAAGAGGACTGGTCAGCCCAACACTCAGAGCTCTGTGTCCTGAGCCCCTGCTCTGCCCAGCTTCAGTGTTCACAGCAGTTTGAATAATTCATCCAAGAACATAAAAAACACTACTAGAACCAAATTAACTACTTGTTCCTCACTTGTGCTCTATCTGAAGGTTTTGCTCCCCCAATACCAGAAGCTGAAGGCAAGGAACATCACAGAGGGAAAGATTCTAAATAATTCAACTTTCCTGTTGGGCTGATGTATCAGCTTGGAGTTCTCAGGGCTGGGATGAATGGATTTAAAGCCAGGGTTGGCACGGGTGCCAGGGTCAACTCCCTAGGAAAGGAGATAAGCAGCAAAATGGAAATTAGCTGGGGTTTCCAGGAAATCTTTGTGAAATTATTTGACCTTCTAAATTTGAGAGGAATGAGCAAATGAGTGTCCCATCCCCTGAATCCAGCAGCAGCCAACTGCTACACTAGGAGCAGCCACCCAGCACTGGACAGGGAAGAAAAATATCCAGCCATGAAGAGAGCAAATCCTACCACGTACCCAACACCACCACACAAAGGGGCACACAGAGGAATCTTTGCTACTGGAGTTCTGAGCTGAGTGAGGTCTGTCAAGGGAAGGGAAAGGTGTTTTATCTGCAGCTGCTGGATGAGAGCAGCCACGGACCCCACAATGATGACAGATTCATGAGCAGGGAATCTCAAGAGGATCTACAAGGTTATTTCATTTAAATTTGTTGTAGCATCTCCAAATAGCCCCAGCCCACATAGGGATGCTGAACCCTCACACATCCCTGGCCAGGAGTCCACTGGGGTTTGGAACTGGCCAGGTGGGACATGGGGTGAAAACCACAGCAAACCCCAGCTCTGGAGGGGAGTGTTGGCCCTGCCAGGGGAAGGGAAAGCAAACGACCTGGCTGCTTGCTGTGCAGACCAGGAGGCACAGCTGGATAGATCCCACAACATTTATTTTCCTGGCCAGGTCATTTCTTAAAGTGTAATTACACCCTGTCTTTAAGTAGCTCAACAGATGCTGCTCAGGTGTGTGCTCCCTTGAGCCTCCATCCGTGCCCTTTCCTGGCTTCCTGTCTCTCTCCAGTGCCCCTCATACCCTCCCCACCAATGATGGCCACCGAGTGTTTCCAAACCCCCTCACCCAGCTCACATCCTCCTGCACTATCCCCAGCATCAGAAATGTCACTGCTCCAGTTCCAAGGCACGATGCCGCATTAGCCAAAATGAGTTTTCCAAAGGTTTATATCAATTTTTTGTTCTTTGCCAAACTTGGAGTCCATGTTCAGAAGCATTTCTTTAAGCCACACAGGGAGAACCCCTCCTGCAGCACCAAGATTTTTCCTCTTCGCAGTTCATCCATCATTCCACACCAATTCTCGGATTTTTACACCATGCTGCTTTAAGTTTCTAGACACTGGTTATTAAAACTCCTCAACCCTGAGCATTATCATGTCGTCATCATTAGGTTTCAGAGCCAACAGTGTCAATGCAATTAGGTACAGCTCATTAACATACTGCCTGCATGCTCTGAGCAAGTACAGTTCCAACAAGAGCTCTGCTGCCTCCTTCACAGCCTAGGGCACAGACTGCTCAGGGGTTCCATCAAAACACCACCGAATTTCAGTTCCCATTTCTGGAGTAAACTGGAGAGTAAAGATTTAGGGAGCAGATTAAACAAAATTTTTCTATCAAAATTTTAGCGAGAAAACCAATAACACCTGAATTAAATGTGAAGACCCAACACAACCCTCATCTATTCCTTCTGCCCAACCTTCTACACCCCCCAACACCACCGTGCCGGGCGGCAGAACCCGGCTCTGCCCGGCGCATCGGCAAGGCGGGAAGCTTTGGGCAAGCCACTCCTCAGAGCCCTGGGCACTCACCAGGAAGCGAACATCGTCGAAGCCGTTCAGGAGCAGCTTGCTCTCGTACTGCTGCAGGCCGATGGACTCCAGCCACTCCCCGACGCTCTGCTCCAGCATCCGCGAACCTGACGAGAGAGGAATCGGCAGCCGCTTGAACAGGGAGAAACCGTTCAGGCGGTAGCAGCGGCACTCTGAGGAGGACAGATGGCATTGCCACATCATAGTCATTACCATAAAGAAACTCAAAAAATTATGCTCAGAGTACAACAAATCAGCGGGCAGACAATTCCTCTTGTGTGCACAGAGCATGGACAACAAGCTGGCAGTGCCTCTGTGGGCTCTGGGTGCAGATCTGTACCGCAGTTCACACTCAGAAAAGAAACTCCTCGCCCGGGCAAAGATTCAGAGGCGCTGCTGGGGCGCTGAGATCACAGGCACTGCTGTCAGGGCTCCTGAGTTCCTCACCAGGCAAGCACATGAAGCCCAACCCCACGGGGATGCGGATCCACTCCTCGGCTCAGCGGAAGGGGGCGGGAGGAGAGCAGCAAACTTCCACCCGAGGCATTCCCAGGCAGTCGCAGGTGCGAGGGAAGGGAGCGCAGCTCATCCTCTCATCCACGCACCTCTGGACACCGCCCCGGTTCAGCAGGGAGCACGGAGCAGCCTGAGAGAAAACAGCTTCATGCAGGTGAGCCAGCTCAGACACAGCGGATGCTCGGGAAAGCAGCAGGAGCCCAGGCAGAGCGGCTGTCCGCGGGAAGACACGCAAGACAAAGGAAGCACAGACTGCAGCAGCGGAGAGGAAGGGCTTGTGCTCTTCCTCCCCAGCAGTCCTGAGAGAGACAAACCATGGCAGGGGTTTCCTCTTGATGTTACTGTATTATGGGGACCCCAGGCACATGTCCAACGGCCCTGGCTCTGTCATTCTACCAGCGATCCGGTCACTCAGCATTCCAGCACATTGCCTGGACCTCTTGGCATTCCAGCACGCTGGCCCCAGAGAGCCCAGCCCCACCTGTGACAGCCAGGATGGTTCTCACCCAACACTGCTGGTCCTGCCAGGTGTTGAGCACACACCTGGATCTGCCCTTCCTTCATTTTCTTCAGCCCAGCGCAGCCGCCGCACGGAGCCCCTCGCTCAGACAGGGAGCAGCTCTGCAGGAAGGAGGCATTTCGGTTCCCTGCTTGCGAGCCACGGCAAAAGGAAAAAAGCAAATGCAAGCACACTCTCTCCTCTTCCTGCAGCAGCTCAAGTCCGAGCCATGCCCTGGCACCTCCCCTTCAGCCTCTGATAAAGGAGATTCCTCCCAACACCTATGGAAGCCCTGGCAGATGAGCTCTCCCTTCCCTCACCCCTGGGATGAGTCCAGTGACTTGTTACTCTCCTCTAGTAAAGCTCAAGACCTTAAGTGTGATCAAAAAAAAGTTCAGAGATCTCCTTTTCATCAGGGAATTAGCTATGCAAGACAAGCAGATTTTCAGGCTCCCTGGGATGTGTTTCCAGCACGGATGCAAAGAAAAGGATGATCAGGAGACCCCCGTTTGCTTCCTTTCAACCTTCAGGTCAGCTGAAGCAGTTTGGTACCTTCCAAGCCATCCCTCCCCACTGTGCTGCAATGGCTGCAGACACAGAGCTCACGGTGTCATCTGCAGATTCCCGGGGTAATTCCTGCTGTCCGGTCCCGAGGCTTGCTCCTGTGCCGGTATTCGGGAGCGCCGGCCGATCCTCCCAGCGCACGCAGCAACGCCGAGATCACAAAAGGCTTCTGCCTCCCTCCCCTGAGCCAGCCCATGCTCCGGGGCAGCGGCTAAGCCCGGACCGAGCGCCAGGAGCTCCCGCTCGCCAGCTCTCCATCCTCCCCTCCATCCTTTTCCCCGCCGGTCCCTGCGCTCCGCCGGCGGCTGCGGCGGCGGCTTTGTCTGAGCCGCGAGCCCCACGCTCCACGCTGTCCCTCCCTTCTCCTCATCCTCTCCCCCCTCCCAGTGCTCCCACCCGCCGGGAGGGAGGCAGCGGCTCCGTAACTCTCCAGTGGAAATCACTGACTCCTCAATATTTACTCGATGATGGACAACATGGCTTGGGGGTTTTAAAAAATGATGTCACAGGTCTGCTTCGACAGATCCAAGTGATTTGTGGCTGGCTCAGAATTAATTTATTAAGAGAGAGGTGAGGAAGTGCCTGCTGCTTACCACAGCATTCCTGGGAGCTGTCGGGGTATTGGCAGGGGAAATGAAACCACAGCAGGTCCTCCTGAGCTCCTGAATTTAATTTTTAAAATTACTTACTCTTTTTAGGCTTGCATGCACTTGTGTAAATACATTTCTGCTTTTGAAAGGGAAACCTACAGTGATACCAAGTGCAGGTTTTCTGTTTACAAAACCCTTTCAAGTCATGACAAAATAAAGAGAGGGAGGTATTTGGAGGGAGGGAATGGAGGGGTTTCCTTTAGAAAGAGAAGAACAGATGCCTAAAATATCCCAGGCTGAAAACCAAGATACCCCAAATACATCTGATATTTGTGTTTTACAAGGATGATACAAGAACAGAAGAATAACATAACTTGTGCCTCCTGGCAAGATGCTGATCACAACTTCTGACTGAAACAAACTCCTGTTTCTCAGCTCCATCCTTCCCCTTATGCTCCACATTCTGGGAATCCTGCCTTTGACAGGCCTGCAGCTGGCAGAGGGGGAACCAGTGGGCAGAGCTGGAATGATGAGTGCATTCCCAAAGCTGTGGTGCTTCCTGCTTTCTCAAGTCCCACAGAACAGAGAGGAAGAGGCTGCGAGGATTCAGGAGGGGCTTTCAGCTGTTATTGTTTCAGTAACAATCTTTAGTGTGAAGTTTTCATTTGTCTGGAGGACAAAATCATTGTGTGGGCTGTGCTGGACAAACAGCACCCCACCTGCTTGTGGATATTTGGTGCAGAGAGACACAAACATCTGTTGCAAAGGCAAACTCCCATAAGAAAACAGGCAGGTGGAGTTTGGTATCCCTAAAATGATGGTGTTCCTTGACTGCCCAAGTTTCAAGAAGGCCTTGCCAGCCCTTACCCAGACACAAGGCAGCTGTACAGAGTAACTGCTCATACAACCAACTCCAAACACACAATTGCCAACAAGGCATTTCACCTTTCCAGACCTCAAACTAGACAGGAGCCCCAATATCCTCAAACTTCACTCATTTAAGGATGAGAGAGAATTTGGGGAGCTCCCTGCAGTTCCCTGCACATTCACCATTACCTGAAGCACAAAACCCTGTGGAGGAAAAGCCAAATGTGTGGGAGCTCCCAGGGAGGGGCTGGCACAGCTCTGCCTGCTCCAGGGAAAGGAGGTACAAACAGGGAACGTGCCCAGCAGAAGATCTGCACAGGAGGGATCCCAAAGTGAGCGTGACAGAGCACAGCCTGGGGGAAAAGCCTGGCTCCAGGACATGGCAGATCCCATGCCCACCTGCTCCAGGGTGTCCCCCTTGCTGAGTGCCCCCTGCACAGCTGCAGGGAGGCAGGAGCATTGGCTCTTCCTCCCCCCTCCATGTCAGACCTTTCCCTTGATCCATCACAGCCCCAGTGGGTGCAGGGAGGGCTGTCAGAGCAGGGAGCACAAACCCACACAGAGCTTCAACACCTCTGCAAAGCCACCTGAGCCTGGAATGCAGAGCCTGAATCAGGCTAAACTCCCACTGGGAACAATGGGTTCCTCCTCACCTAAGCAAAAAGCTGAGTGACAAATGGATATGAGATGAGCTGTGTCACAGCCCGTGTGAGCTGCGTGTGTGGATCAGCATTAGCATCTCATCAGGAGGAGCTGCTGCCCACCGAGTCAGAGCTGCTCTGCTGCAGCAGCCTGGAGGTGAAGGATTTAAAAGGACAGAATCCCTCGTGGTGGCAGCTCTCCAGCAAGCTTGAGTTCTGCTTTTGCTCACGATTCAAAGGCAGAGAAGGGAATTCACGTTTTAAGTGTCCTCCAAGAGCCTTGTTCAGTGGGTATTGATACCTCCAGGTGCACTTAGAAATGCCCAAGATCACCCTCCCCGAGGCACCTGGCAGATTAACCACATGCAAAGGGCACAGCCACCACACTGACCCACCACTGGCACCATCCAGCCCTGCTCAGCACAGCTGCTGCCCTCACAGAGAGAGCTGGGAGGAAAATCCTGCAGCTGCATTCTGTAAAATTAAATGAATCTTCCCAAGAAATGTAGAATTAAAATTGCTGGCAGCAGCACTGAGCATCATGTGGGAACCCAGGTCTGCTCCTCCTGTGCCAGAGCATTCCTCTCCCTCCCAAAGCCCAAGCAGGTTAAAGACATCCACAAACAGGAGCCAGCACCTTGTTTGTGTGCAGAGCACAGCCAGGACAGACAGACACATGCTGGGTACACTACCTGAGATCCTGTGCTGCTCCTGGGAAAAGTCAATGCCTTCTCCGATGGAACTCATGATCTTTTCAATCTGGAAATAAAAAAAAAAAAAAAAGCATGTGTTGCATTATTCATAAAGCCTCAGTAAAAGGTAAAAGCAGCCCAGGATTTCACCTCCCACGTGACAGCTGAAAAAATCCAGGAAAGGATGTTAAGGTGTCCTGAACCAGAAGAGGTACCCTGAACATCTTCCCTTTGGGTAGGTCTTTGTTGGGATGGATGGCTCAGAAGGGATGTGTAGAGGTTGAGGCTCTGCAGAGCCTTCCCTTCCACAACTTGTCTGGAAATAAAAAGCTTCAACAAACCCACCCCTCTGGAGAACAGCCTGGGGGTGAGGAAGGAGCCCCAAACTCCTCACTCACCCTACACCAGCAGTGAAGCTGCAGCAATGCTGTCACTGCTCTTTCCCAGCAAGCAGACTGGGAGCTCAGCTTCCCCACACTCTGTTTTGTTGGGCATTTTTGGTTTGGCTTGATTTATTTTTTTAAACCACCACATTTCCCAATCCTATGCATGGAGCCGTGCTCCCAGCAGAGCAGGTGCTTCCAAAGATGGTTTAGGATAGCAGCATCAGGGGGCAAATGCCTGAAGGACCCGGGAGAGGGAGCAGGAGACAGCAATTCACAGTCTACAGCTCCAGGCAAACCTCAGGCAATGAGGAAGAAAAGGTACAAACTCTGCCAAAATGGGTCTGAGACCACTTAAGAGCTGCATAGAAATGGCTGCATTTGCCACACACACAAAAGAATAAATGCAGGTTGCAATTTCCAGTGAACCTAAAGGAGACTTCCTTAAATGAGAAGAGAAACTTTTCAAGCAATTCTTGAGCAGAATTTGTAAATTGAGGTTTCAAGTGCAGTGGTGCAGAGGGAGAACTGACAATTCCCAGGTTAGTTTGTAAGAGGAAAGACCTGACAAACTGCAGCTGAGCTGGTCAGTTCAGACACTTCAATACTCTCAGCACTGAACCCCACTGTTTCCCAAAGAGCAACACACCCAAGAGGCTCAGGGCTGGTTGCTTACCAGTCTATAACTGAGTAGAAAATAAAAAAAAATATGAGAAAAGAAATATTTTTTTTAAAAAGTGCCTCCAGTAAGACTCCCAAAAGGAAATCTCCCAAGCAAACACCCCTGCGAGGCACTTCTGAGTGGCTGCTGCTGAATGCAAAGTGACTGACCACAGAGTGGGGGAATAAACCTCAACTC
Organism: Cettia cetti; assembly: GCA_013401135.1. Taxonomy (NCBI): domain Eukaryota; kingdom Metazoa; phylum Chordata; class Aves; order Passeriformes; family Sylviidae; genus Cettia; species Cettia cetti. The sequence continues at coordinate 76,254 of VZUI01048933.1, read as the reverse complement.
TTACTCAACGTTTTTCTCCTGGTCATTTAAGGACATATTTAGGGAAGGAGTCCAAGTTTCCCTGGACTTCACCCCTGGCTGCCTCTGCCATGCCTGACTCCCAGTGTGATGCTGTGTTTGGTGCAGCTGCACAAGTCCCCAAGCACCCCACTGGTGTGAGGAGCTCCTGGGGATGCTGCAAGAGGATGGATCTGCCTGCTATGCACACTCAGGGGTAGCTTGGAGCTGAGCTCCACCAGAAAGAAACTTTGCCTCAGATTAACTCTCAGGCAAAGTTCCTCTGCTTCCTTCGTGCTGTCCTCTCCTAATTTCAGAGAGACTTGATGCTGTCCAGGCTCAGCCCCCAGCACTGCCAGCTCTGCAGTCCCAACACTGCCTTGAGGACTTGCAGGTGCCTTTGAAGCACTGAAACACCCACGACCTTTTCCTCAAAAGCAGGGAATTGCCTTGTGCTATATAAAAGTGAATGGAAATTAAACAATCACGTGGCAGAGGATTACCTTTCACAGCCCTCCTTTGCCAAGCGCTGGTCACAGTTACACACAGTCCCAGCTATTGCCATTAATGCAGAGGGAAATCCTGCCCTGCCCTCGGCTCTCCACGGAATGCAAACACATCAAACAGACTCACACACCACCTCCAACATGGGTTTATGGCAGACCAGCTTTGATTTAACTGTTAGGAGGCTGCAAAGAGAAGAATGAGGGGAAGGACAAGCCTGGAGAGGGAACCACTGCTTTAGAGCATCCCTATTCTCTGCAGCGTTTCCTCAGCTGCACTCCGCCACGGACATGGGGCTGAAGAGAAGATACCTTGAAAATAGCCTATGCTACAGTTTTTTAGGCTGTTCTTTCCCACTGGTTAATTATTAAAATACAAAAATACCATGTTTAAATATAGCACTGAAGATCAGACTTAGTTGTAGCCTGAACACTCAGTTCTGATTTGTTTTGGCTTAACCTGTATTTTTCCACTGAAGCACCAAGTGCCCGTCTCTGGTTATCCTGTGGGGTTGGTTTGGGGTGGGGATTTTATGGTTTATTTGTTTTACAGCCACAGAAATAAAACCACAAAATGCTTCCGCCTTCTAAATTAATACAACCATATCTGTTATCCCTAATGCAGAGGGGCAGCTGGCTCCATGCTGGGACAGTGAGGGTGAGCCAATGAGTCCTCAAACCCCACCAGGAAAGGACAAACTCCTGCACAGCTGAAGTACTCTGGGAGAAGGAAAGGCTGCAAGGATGGGAGAGTGTCCCTCATTAACCCCATGGCAGGAATGTCCCTGGAAGGAGCTGTGGAGCAGTTACCAGGGTTGGAGCTCTTGGATCTATTTTCACATTTGCCTACGTTTGGTGAAAGATACAAATGCCCTGAAAAAAGGAGCTGGGTGCGGCCAAGAGTCCGGCCAGGGCAAGCTCTTCCAGGCAGGCAGGCGGCCATGGGAACATAGCAACTGGCCAGGGCCTCCAAAACAGAACCTGACTCAAAACAAACTGTCCTGAGCAGAGTTCTGCTAACAGAGGAAAAGGCGTTTGTCTGCAGAAGGCCAGCGAGACCAAGCCAGCCTCGTGGCATGCTGAGGTCTGTCCTGCAGCAGGACAGGAGACATTTCCACACCAGAGTCCTGCACAGTAATTCCCCACCTTACAGTGCTCATGGCAGGAGCAGCCAATGGCTTCTTACATGGGCAGGATGCAGGATGGCTCCTCCTCTCTGACCCCAGCCTGCAGGAGCAGCAGGGACCCAGAGATGGACAGCTCCCACACCTGTGCAGGGGACAGTGACCCCCCTGTCCCCGAGGGCACACAGTGCCCTGCAGAGGCTCTGCTCCACAGCCAGCCTCATTCCATACCCTGCCCTGATGGATGCCAAGCCATGGTGTCCATTCTGACCTCTCCAGCTTTTCCTCCCCAAGCCACTGCTGAAGTTTGAAGCCAATGAATCCATTGAGAGAGACTGAGGGCCATTAAACCAGCCCCAGAATAAAGAGATTCACACAACACTGCCCACACACAGCGTAGAAGCCTCATTTGACCATCACTCTGTCAGGGTGACACTCACCCAGTCTTGGAGGCATCGTGAAGCTCCTGGAGCTTTCTGACAGGGGCTTCATAAAACCTCACCTTACAGTTACCATTAATGCAAATGCAGAAGTTTGTTCTCAGTCTCTGCACGCAGCATCAGAGACTGCCAAGGACACAGCAAGGTCACCCTAAGAGAGCTAAAATCACAGAATCCTCAAACAGTTTGGGTTGGAAGGGACCTTAAAGCCCATCCAGCTCTACTCACTGCCATGGGCAGGGGCACCTTCCACTATCCCAGGCTGCTCCAAGCCCTGTCCAGCCTGGCCTTGGACAATTCCAGTGATGGGGCAGCCTCAGCTTCCCTGGCAACCTGTGCCAGGGCCTCCCTACCTTGTGTGGGTCAACGTCTTCTGTGTCCTGTGTGGCCCCTTCCCAAACTGGCAGCTTAAACATCACCAGTGATTCCTGAGCACCAGGAAGAGGACCTGCAGTGCACCTGCACAGGCCTCAGACTCTGAGCAGTGAAGTTACTCAAATAAAGGTCTGTAATTAAATAAAACCACACAGAACCAAGCACACACTATCTGCCATATGGAGGGCATTAGTGCACTATAATGACACCCTGCAGCAGGAGAATAATTAAGAATATAGCAGGATTCCCATTATAAATCCTTATTACTGAGGGTTCATAACCTATTGTACAAACCCGCCCGGGGCTCAGGCTCAGCAGACAGGAGCAGCTCCAGCAGCAGATTTCAGTCTTGAAAGCTACTTACAAAGTTGGGTGGAAAGGTTATCAGTCTTTTAAATTTCTGCAATTCCAGGAGAGCGTCAGGAGTTAAGACTTCATTATTTCCAAGCTTTAACAGCTGGGGGATGGGGTAGATTTGGTTTCAAATTATTAAAAAAACAACCCCCAAATAAGCTGCTTCTGCAGTTTCAAACCCCTTTGAGCACAGCAAACCCCCAGTGACAATGTGAGCAGCCCCTTCACAGCCCAGCAGGTCAGCCCTGAACTCCAGGGGAGAACTATGGGCACATGAGGTCAACAGATGATGCTGGGGCAGCACAGAATCACTGACACTTCCATTCTGCACCAATATCCCAGCAAACCTCACATTACTGACTGATTTTGCACCCCTGAAGGAGGAAGGCAGGCTGCTCAGACTCAGCTGGGATAGATCCTGGAGCAGAAGAATGGCAGGATTGCAGCATCCAACCAGCATGTCTGAAAGGAATGGAGCAAGAGCGGGATCTGGGATGACACCTGCTGACTCCTTAATACCGGTACAGACCTGAAAAATTTGGATTTGGGCCATGAATCTCATTTCTAGCTTGGTGACAGCCCATAAACTACTTCTGGTTCAGTTTATGATGCTTCAACTCCTGTTCTCCCATTGCCATCCCATGGAGCACAGGGCTCATATTTCACCACTCAATATATTCCATGTTTCCAAAAGACACCAGCCTGTATGAACTCAGCATAACAAACACCAGAGGCCTGGAAAACATAATGCTCCATTTATTAATTCAAAGCTAAAATGCATCAGCCAGTTGTTCGTGGCACATTTGAGCACTCGAATCCAGAGTTGCCCTGCTCCATTCTCCCCCAGCAGCCTTCCACACAGTATAGAGACTTGCTGAATTTATTTCAAATCATTCTGCAACTGTTTGCCAGTGATAAAGGCAAACACATTTTCTGGCTTAATATGGTCTCTGAGAAATTCATTTGGATGGGGACCAGGGCCTGTTGCTTCACGCCACTCTCCAGCCTGTGTTTTTGTACAAATCCCAAAGTTACAAATCCAAACACGTACCAAAATGAACTTATGGTATAAACTTGAATTTCACAACAGTGTGTGATGGATTTGCAGTATCACAGCCCTCCAAATATCACTGTTGTTTTGACAAACATTAAAATCCAACACTGATATGATAAGGAGAATGGCCAAATGCATCAACACATCTGCCCACAGCAGGGCAACAACTGGACAAGGCTACTCTGAGTCACAACAAAAAAGGCAAACCCACAGAAAGCATTGAATCAATTCAGCCTTTCCATATTCCTGCATCCTAACACAAACCCCAAAGCAACATAAGGCCCTCAAGCAAAGGCAGGCTCCAGGCTGAGGGACAGAGCAGTGAAGCTGCTCCAGGCTGGAGAGAGAGAGAGATTTAAAGACTTTTTTTTCAAATAAAAGCTTCAGAAGTACTGGAAGATGCGACGCAAAACGGAAAAGAACATAATGAAGGACTGGATTTAGTAAGGACACTGCGGCCGGACATTTCTGTTCCTGAAAAACAAAAATGTCCCCAAAACGCCAATGATCACGAGGTTGTTACATAACCAAAACATCCGTCAGAGCACGAATTATTCACACAGAATCAAAAGCTTCTGATTCACAAATATTCAGTTGACACACTTGAGAAGCTCCCAGAAACACATTCAGAGGTGGATGGAGCTGCTGTAGTGGCAAATATCACCCCTGTTGTGTCCAACCCTTGCTGCTGGAACAAAGCATGCCTGGTATTTACATCTGCCTTTCAGCACACCAGTTTTCCTGTAAAACCAGTAAATTGTCTTACACTGGCTTGGATTGGCTTAGTTCCACATTGGCTCACAATCCCAACAGGCTGGGCCTTTGCAGAAGATTTAAAAATGGTAGAAACACAAAAGCTTTCAGTTCAAAAAGTTCATCAGGCTGGAGGAAATCTCACCACTGGGGGCAAAGAGAAGAGATTGGACACGAGGGGTGATGTAAGAATTCCTGACAGGAAAAACAGGAGGAAATATTGGGATCTGGAGACAATAGAATAATCAGCCCAATAATTAAGCTGATTAAGACCCTGATGGCCGTGGCTGTTAAGCAGAAATTGAGACCAAAAATACTGACCCCACTACTGCTTCTGCCCTAGACAAAAGTGAATTACAACTATTTCAGGCAAAGGGGAAACTGGAATGTGAGCTGAGGGTGAGGGTCAGCTTGGGGCAGGGGACACCTGGGGACAAGTCAAGGCACCCTGCCTGGTCCCACCAGCCAAACCCAGGGCAAGCTGAGATTTGAACACCTGAACCAAGAGAATAAATGAAATATTTTGGGAGGCAGAGGCTGACCCTGAGCTTTTACATCACACAGTTTCACCAGGCACAAAACCAGCAGCTCTTCCTGAGTAACAAGAGGAATATTTGCATTTTCTTTCAACGGTGCTGGCTGGCAGCTCTGAATTTCAACTCCTGAGTGTTTTAATGCAGTGGCAGGTTTTGCATCAAAAGCTTTCCAGAAAGTTTCACATTTCAATGCAAATGTTGTTAATCCTCCACAGTAAGCCTGTAATTAAGACACTGATTCCACAGGGTACTGCAGCACCCAACAGTCCAGACAAGGTTTAAAGGCACCCACCCACTGCAGCCACAACCTCCATCAAGTTGCTTCCCAGATCTAAGCCTGAGGTGCAAGGACATCAAGAGCCCCAAAACGGGTCAGGAGCTGGTGAAACACCACATCCATGGTTACTGCAGATGCAAAGCATTCCTTTCAAAGGAGACATGGGCAGTTAGTCATTGGAGATGAATGTCCAGTGCCATAATTAGCTACAGAATATTCATTAGTTCTTCAACTAATTCACTTGGGGAAAAAAAAAGTGGTCGACTATGCACCTCCTTTTTTTTCCTCTAAAAAACCCTCAAGTAATGTGCACATTTTATTCAGTTCCCTAATTTTTTTTTTTTTTTTTTTTTTTTTTTGGAAGGACGTTTAATCTCTTCCTAGGAGGATTTAAGCCAAAACACAGAACTACAACCTCATTTTGTGAGATGGATACTGGAACCTCCAAAATTCAAACTCAGCATTGGAACAGATGACTTGATAGCAGGCAGCTGAAAGTGGAGGAAGTTGGAGGAAGTCAGCGGATGTTAAGGGATGTCAGGAGCCAGGTCTGAGGCTAATTCCCAGCAGCCTTCCTTGTTCTTTGCCCTGATCATTTAACAGATCGTTTTTCTTACCAGCTCCTAGGAGGCAGAAGAGCAGCCCCAGGCCTTGCCTGCAGACATCCCTGCTCAGAGCCTGGAGCATGAACCAGGCTGAAGGGCAGCTCTGCAGCTGCTCTACAGAGCAGGAAGGCAGAGCAGAAGCACATTAATCTGTCCTGAAAAGGGGACTGGCAGTGGGGCTGGGGGCCAGAGCCCCCCTCCCTCAGAGGTGCAAACACAGCTTGTTCTGTACCAACCCCCTGTGAGCTGCTGCTGCCCCACTCATCCCTGTCTGCTCCATATTCACGAGCCAATGACGAAAACCAAATCCATCACTTCAGCCCTCAGACAGGTTTGGAAGCATTCAGTATTTATGCTGACTGAGAGCTCTACTCCCCTCACATGCCTCCTTGCCCCCACCCTGCTTCCCACTGAGCAGGACTGAGCATTCTCAGCCCTCACCTCCCCAGGCAATCCCCATCCCCAGGTGGATGTTTGATGTAGGAGTTTCTCTGCCTTGCTCACACAGAACTCCCACCTCACAGTAGCTGCAGGGGCACCACGTGTGCATCATTCCCACTCCCAGCAAGGAGCAGGGGGTCAGGAGCAGATGGGACATGGGCTGAACGGGCTCCTGGACAGCACAGAGCACAAAGCAACACTCTGGGCTGGCTCCTTGGAGCAGGGGAGCTGCAACTGGCAACAGGGACCAGCTTTGCCAAGTGAATCATTCCTTCCCCATGCCACCCTTTTGGCAAAGCCAGCACCACCTTCCACTTCCAACAAAGGGCATTGGCAGCGCTTGGCCAGGGCAAGGACGTGACCCTTTGCTTCCAAGCAGCAGATTTTCTGCTGTCCATAGCCCAGAGCAGGGTCAGCTCAGGCTCTGCTGTGGATCTCATCTGTCCAGGGACACCACAGATCCCTCCCCAAGACACACCTACTGCTGGCCAGGCCAGCAGGCAGAGTCCTCAGCTTGCTGGGTACAGCTGGGAGCCACAGAGAGCTGCACACGGATCACTTCCCTCCTTAGTCACCTGCATAAAGGCCATTAAAATTAATAAAATAATATAAATCTGTAATTGTTTCCCCTCAGCACAGAAGGAAAGCCAAACTACTGCTAACAGGGGTGGCTCAACAAGGTTTATATAGCCCTGGTAAATGCAGAAGCTGCAAGCTGAATCCAATTCTGAGCAGCTGCATTATCCCATCCAGGGAACTAATTCAACATGCAACCACAGAATCACATTTATGTTTAAATCTCACTGTTGCCATTATGACCAGCCAGACTTTTAAGAAAGTGAGATCTGCCCCATTGCAGACAGATGTGAATTTTTCACATTCTTTCTCTGATTTCCTCACCTAAACATGAGAGGAAGGAAAAGCAGATTCCTCTCCTGGGGCTTGTCCGGCTGCCTCAGGGGAAATGAGGGATTTGTTTACAGGCAGGAGGAAGCAGCTCCGAGGGTTCATCTGAGCAGAGGAAGCAGAGGCAGTGCAGGCAGCCCAGCACTTGACCTCTGCTACCAGTGCAGTCGTGCCAAAGGCTTCTGCCCTTTCAGTGTCTGCTGCAAACAGCTCAGATAAAAACACAGGGAATTATCCAGCCCTTCCAAAGAACCTTCTGCTGCAGAGCCTTTCCCTAAGCCATGGTACAACTGACCTGGGCAATTAACAGCAAAGCCTCTCCAGCCCAAGCAGCTGCAGAGGAAAATATCTATTTGGCAACCCTGAGACCCGGCAGGGAGTGAGGGGGAGGTAGAGAACGGACTGAGAGATGGATTCTCACGTTGCTCTTAGTATCTCTAAATACCTCCCTCTTCCCCAGATGATAATTTTCTCTCTGAGTCAGGGCTGGAGAGGCAGCTGAGCATCAGCCAGTGCAGGGGCACAACCCTCCCCCGGGTTTCCACGCCCGGCACACGCGGCTCCACACCCCCAGCACCACGCCAGGGGCTTTAGTTCCTTTCAGAGTACAAAGAGTGGTTCATCCGAGCTTATCTCTTCTGCAGCCCCGGCTCTCCCAGCACAGAATCATCCCCAAAGAATGTTTCAGTAATGCTGCGGTGCTGAATTTCAGAGGGACACTTAATCTTGCCCCAGTGGCTCTCCAGGGCCAACTTTCTGAGCATGAAATATTTAACTGTCCGTGGGTGTCCGATATGATAATAAAGTGACTGCTAACCAGCCGCTGAAATAAGCGTGTGAGGAGGAGAGCGGGAGCTATCAAATACACAAAGCAGCCTAATTACTGTCTTCCTTTCATCCCCACGAACCCCTGGGCACTGCTCACACTTCCCAGCAGCTGGGACCCAGCAACACAACACTTCCAAGACATTGGGATAGTCAACAGGGAAGAACTGGAAGGAGGAAATCAGGAGCAAGGTTGGTGAGAGGCATTGTTATCAAGTCTTCCTCATTTTGGGGATGTGAAAACATATCTGGCTTGCCTAAAATAAACCAAGCCCTGTATTTGAGCAAAAAAACTTTGAAACTGCTTGCAATTCTGCTACTCCCACACTCCAATGAACTTTATCTTTTGGCATTTAACACCTTGCAGAATCCCGAGTAAGCGTGTGCCTGTTAATGCCTTGGGAGAGTTAGCGGAACCAACGGAACCCACCCAGGACCCCCAAAGGCAGCGTGGCAGAGGGGAGCCCCTGCTGCACGCTCATTCCTGGCACAGAGGCTCTTTAGCAAGCTCAGCCTTACCTCATCCCACTCGGAAGCGAAGGATGGGGACTTCTCCAGCCGCTTCTTCCCGGTGCTGCAGTTGGAGAGCGATTCGCTCCGGCTCCCCATGGCATCGTCCTCCGTCGGGGAGCAGGTCAGCAGGTCAGAGTCCGACTTGGACAAGCTGCGGCTGAGTTTGAGCTCGGCTTTGGGCTTGCTGCCCGCGTGGGCTCTGCCCACAGCTCTGTCCCCCTCTGGTTCAGCACCGCCGGGGTGCTGCGGCACGTGGGGCGTGACTACGGCTGCGGGATCCGCCCGGCTGACGTGCTGCACCGTGGCGTACACCACCGTCTGCGTGGGGTCCGGGGAGCTGCTCCGTGCTGGTCCTGACGAGGGTAACTCGGCATCCTCCAGCTGCATAGCAGTGGGGTGGCTCGTGGCTTCTGTGTCCCCCCTCTCCGTGGAGGAAACGAGCCTGAAAGGGTCCTCGCTTATCTCGCAGATTGGAGAAGAGCCGTGGAGCAAGCCTGAAAACTGCTCTGGCACCTGGATGTCCTGGCTCTCAGCAGAGTCCTGGCTGCAGCCGCCGCTGCTCCTCCTGTGGTCTTCAAGGGGATGAAAATAGAGAGGAGGGGGAAATTAAAAACATGGAAGAAGCAGCAGCAAAATTCCAGCTCTCTCCCTGCCCTCCCTAAGCAAGGGAGGGAGAGATAAAGAGAGAACAGTTCCGTATTGTTCCGCGTGCTCAACTTGTACCCAAAGTCATGGCATTTATGAAATTCCAAACACTGGCCCGATTTACGCAATCTGGCAGCTCTCCGTGTTTTTTATTCCTGTTAACACTAACTATCAGGCCTTGCTATATAAGGCCAAGAGAAGTGCTAACTATATCCTGCAGAGAGAGCAAGTGAGGTGGGAGCAGCAGAGACGGAGGCTCCTGGAACATCTGATCCGTTTCCATAAAGGCCAAAGCGTTATTTAGAGCCGTGCACCCGGCTCTTGGCACGGGCTGCAGGGTGGGAAAACGCCTGGACTGTAATCGACCTGCCAGTTCCAAAATCCGCTCCCAAAAAAACCCACTGCTTCCCTCCCTAGTGGCTTCCGAGTTTAACCTCTCCTCCCTGCTCAGGGGAGAGAAATAAACAGTTTATGCAAGAAAAAAAAACCTTGAGCAAAAAAGTCTCTTTTGCAATGAACTGAGCACAGAGTGGTCAGACCTGGTGGAGCACTGGCTGCCCCAGAAACGTCACACTGGTTCCCAGCTACTCCTGCCCCAGCAACCTTAATATCAGGTACCAGGGTCCTGCATAAACCATGAAGAATTGACTGATCCCAAGTGCTGAGCACACACACACGCACTCACCTTCGTCACAGCTGAACGAACATTTCAACTGCAAAAGCAAAACTTAGTCAAGCCAACAAGTCTAACTTTGGTTTCCTAGGATTCCTTCATCCTCTCAGCATTGCTTGTGAATTTTAACTGCTTCCATTTAGTGCTGAAGAAACTCTTCAGTCTGAGGACTAAAAATTGATGCTGCAAAGGAACAATACAGTGAAAGGCTCCGATAATGAGGCTCTGAAGTGCAGGGAGGATGTTTGGATGTGAAGAGGAAATCACTTGCTTTGCAGACAGCAGCTCTGGGAAGCCAAGGCAAAGGAACCCTCCTTTCCGTGAGCAAAATAATGAGTTCTACTCTAACTAAAAGCAGCCTGTTAGCAGCAGCAGAGAGCTCAACTCAGCTCCCAGCACCTTTCCAGCACCAAGCCTGACCAGGGGATTTTCAAACACCAATACCTGTTGAGCTTTGTGGTCTTGTCCTCACACCAGAAATGGGCAGGAAAGGGCTGAATCAGTAATTTGCCTTTGTGTGGGGTCCCAGGTACCCCATGCCTGACGAGCATGGTGAGTCCCTCTCACAGGCACCGAAGGCCAGGAGCAGCCACAGCCCTCACTGGGATCAAGTGATGTGAGGGATTATCTCATCCTGGATCCTATGAGTTAGAGATTCCAGGACAGTGAAGTAGTTGTTGACTCTCTTGCACAGGCACATAAACCACCAGTTCTGTGACTGGAGCTGCCAAGGGGGAGGCAGGTCCCAGTGCTGGCTGAGAGGGACCAGCAGCAGCAGCACCCTAGATTACAAGGCCAGACTAAACCCAGTTACTTTGCACAAAGCTCTGAAGCTCCAATGCTGGAGAGAAACCTCAGAGGACAAACCTCAGAGGAGATCAGATGTGCTGCTTTCACAGGACAGACTGGTACTAATACAAAGCCACAGAGAGGTGAGCTAGACAGCAGTGATGGGACAGTCACATAAACCTGTGGGAAAGAAAAAACTTTTGCAGTTCTTCTTCCCAACCTCTTCCCTTCCTCGGAAACCATTTCTTCCACGCCCCAGCCAAACCTTTACTGACATTTCTACTGAAGGCAGAGAGGCAGCTGGCCAAAGTTTGTGCCACGTGCTGTAACACTTGAGTCCAGCCAGAACAAAGTGCTCCAAATCCAGCTCCAGCACCTCACAAAAGGGCTCCTGTTGGACAGGAATCCCAGCCACCCACTCATCTGCGAGCTGAAGAGGGACTCTGAAACACAGGGCAGCTGCCAGGGAAGGAAGGCATGGAGTGAGGACAACAGCCCTTGCTCAGAAGTTGAGAGAAACATCTTGAAGGAGACATTTCAGAGCCTGCCCTGAAAGCTGAGGACAGAAGAACAAATGTAGAAAGTCATCTTAGTATTTTTGTCACCGAGGTGCACGCAGCAGGAACACACAGCGCCCTCCAGGCTCCCCTTTTATGGGATCTGAAAGAATCATCCTCCTCCAGTTACACCTGAGTTACACTCAGAAAGGATCCTTAGCACAGGAACTTCTGCCCAGCTCCCTTCACAGATTTCACTCCCTTCCCTGATTTTACACCCCAGCACAGATCATTTGACAGATTCTGCCTTTTTCACGGCCTGATGCAGGTCTGACCCACAGGAGAGGCTGGTCCCAGCCCTTCCTGGGATCAGGAGCCCCTCCTGGGTACAGACTGTCTGCATCCCAGTGGGGATTCCAACCAGAGCTTCCCTGCCAGCAGCCTGAGGACTCCAGATACGAAGCACTTCCCTAAACACTCCACACTAAGCTGTAACCACCCTGCCTTCACTGGATTTTTTTCCCTATATATCAGCAGCAGGATTTGTCTCATGACCCTGGATTAGGAGAATGAAGCTGTTCCTACAGCTGCTGCCTGTTCAAGCTTCCCAACTTTAAAATTAGTGAGGGCATACAGCAGCCTCTGATTTGCACGTGGAAAAGGCTGCCCATGTTACATCATGCTGGAATTTGTCAAGTGAGGAGCAGGCAAATCTCCCTCCTGTGAAACAGAAGGCCAGAGGAAGAAGCTGGCCTTGAGGGGTGCAAAAATATCCTTCACCTACAACAGAACTGAAACACAGCCCATTCCACAGCCAGCTATCTTATGTGGAACCCAGCTGAGGATGGCACACTCCTGTGTTAACCTCACCAAGCTCAGTCACTCCAGGCAGAGTTTAATCATTTGAATTTGGTCTTTTTTGTAATCCCCTCCTCAGAAAGGGTGATGAGACACTGCCCTGCTTAGAGACATCATTAATGTGACTCTGCACAACACCATGACAGCAGAAACACAGGCTTGGGCTCGGGCTATGGGACAGAGGTCTGTCCTCTGTCCACGATAACACCACGTGAGGACACGCAGGCTGTGGCTTTGTACAGTCCTTCATCTCACAGCAAACCAAGACCTGTCCCCAAATCTTTGCCTGCAATGACCAAATGTCCCCACAGAATCCCCACAGCGATGTCCACCCTGCTGTTTCAGCAGCCATATTCTGGCTCTCAGAAAAGATTCTTTCAATCTCTCTGCAGCATGTTCTGACTTTATTGCTGGCTCATTCCAGCTCTCTAGTTAGCAGCACAGTCACACTGTGCTGGCTGGACCAGTGTAACCACAAAGAAAATCTCTAACAGGAGGAAGGGCAAAGTGGGGACTTCAAGCCTCTGGAAGCAGCACCAAGGAACATCAACAAGCATCAGTTTGTAATAACTACCAGAAGGCATCAAGTCAGTCCTACCTGTAGCTGGTCACTGCTGACAACACCTGGGTGTGACTGCTGAGAAGCCAAATAGGCCAAAACTCAAGTCTTTTCACCCTCCATTAGGTCTCTCTGAGGCAGCAGGAGCTGTGAAGCCTCCTCCTGGTCACTCCACACACATTCCTCCTCTTTTGCCTTATTTTCACACCCTGTTACAGGGCCTGAGTGCCCTGACTTCACACATGTGACTGCACACCAAAGTGGGGAGAGCTTTTGGCTTAAACCACTTCTGATATTCTGCCCAAAACATGAGGCCAGCTTCTCCCAGTGCTCCAGCATGTGACAGCGAGCTGCTTACACACACAAAGGCCACCAAAGCCAGCAGATAATGCCACATTCATCTGCTAGCTGGACACAGGACAACTGGCAGCCAGAGGAACAAAGGCAGCTATCACAGATTAAAGGCACCATTAAACCCGTGTGCCTGAAATTCAGCCTTTCTGCTGCCCTGAAATGCCCTTTCAACAGCCACAGGAACCCAAGCCCTCCTCTCCTGACCAAAGGCTGCCCCAGAACTCATCCAGAAGGCCAGGCCCTCAGACTGAGAGCCAAGAAGCAGTTAAAAGCCAGGCTTCAGCTTGTTCTGTGTCTTGGGATTGAGCTGCTGCCTTTGATGCTCCAGGATCCCTCTGACCCAGAGGTGGGAAAATTCTCCAACACCCCAAGTAAGGCCTCGGTCTCTCCTCTCAACTCTTGTTTAATTCTGCCACTCCTTAAATTCATCTTCTCCCCCCAAACATCAGCCACAGTGCTGACTGCATTTAAAGAATGGGAAAGTCAGGGAAGATGAGGAAAAACTCCACTGCATCCTTTGGACTTCTCCCACTGTAACAGTGGGAAGGGCTCCAAGCTTGTTACCAACACTTTCCATAGAGTGCAAACCATGAAGTCACAGCTTTCATCCTTCCAGCTGTACATTAAAAGATGGGACTCTGCTCTGGATCCATAAAGATCTTCCTGCAACCTCTCCTGTCTTCAAGTGTTCAAGGGAAGAGATCTACATTAAGAACAGGCAGCTGAGTTACTCTGAGGTTTTATTCTAAGCTGACACATAATTAGAGCAGACCTCCACTCTTACCAATCAAGCCTGGACACAGCAGCCAGGGGAAGGAGTGGAGCAGTTGGAATAGCTCGTGCCTGAATAACCAGCAATAGTTGCCCACTGATGAAAGTCTGAAAGCCCTGGCTCAGTGGCTGCTGCCCAAGGACTGTTCCTGGCCCAGACTGCAAAGCACCAATTTGAAAAACTCCCAAAATTTGCCTCTGGCAGTGAGGGGCTTTGGCAAGTGCTGGTGGGAACACAATGACCTTTTGTGCCACCCTGGAGCAGCCAGGAGAGCAGCAGGACCTGAGCAATGATAGCTATCATGCTGCAAGGAGGGAAAAAAACCTGCAGATGTGACAAAGTAGTCAATGAGGTATCACCTCAAGTCCTCGTTAGCCCTGTCCATCCTCAGAGGGAGAGGAGTTCCAGTGTGAGAATCCAAACTAAATCCACCCAAATTCCTGCTCAGGACTTCTGAATAAAGCGGAAATCTTTTCCCTCTAAACAAATCTTTTGTTGTTATTGTTGAAGGAAAGCCAAAAAGCCAACAGCCAAACACAAGAGACAAGGTGTTCCCAGATGCTTTGTAAAATTCGAAGGTCCTTCCAGGGGAGGAGAAACTGCCTTAATATCAACCTGTGTACCCCCATGGTCTCAGACAGTTCTAGTTCTTGCTCTACACATTTTTGTTTTCCCCTCCTGTTAGTTTCCATCCCAAATTAGCTCTAACACAGAGCAGGATGTTGATTTTACAGCAGGATAGCAGAAACCTGCAGCGCCAGCTGGACGGAGAACACGGCTCACTGGAACACTCATGTTGCTCATCTTCCCTGGCAGAGGCACAGCCTCCAGCCTCTCACCCTCTGCCTTTGCTTGGCCAGGCATGAGATTTGGGCATTTCTGAGGTCACAGAGCAGATCCTTGCAATCTCTGAACTGTCCCACAGTGGTGCTGCCCTTCCTCCGTGTACACTCTGTACAGGAACGTTCAGAGCTCCCCTTTACAGAGAGATTACCAGGAAACACAACAATCACCCTCCAGCCCCCACCCAGCAGAACTTTCATTGTTTCACTTGCCCTCTGCCCCCCATGTTTTCCTGAAGCTATGCAAGCAAACAGCTCTGCTTTTTGGATGGTCACTCACCTTTTGTTTTCCTGTCCACTGCAACCGGCTTTTTAGTTTCTGCTGTAAGCAACAGCTCGTAGGGGTGTTCCTCTTCCTCAGCTCCACTTCCCCTGCTCTTCCCCCGGGCAGCAGAGGCCTAATGAAGAACAGCACAATGTGGTGCTCTGCAAAGCAGTGCTCTGTCCCAGCATAAACCCCACAGCCTCTGTGCCACGGGTTAAGCAAAGAATTGACAGAGGCAACACCTTCACTGCGGAGCGTGAGTCAAAATGTTAATAATCCCCTTTGGGTTTTTTTAACTCCCTCAAAAAAAACCCCACCCAAATCCCTTTAATTTTCAGTATTTCAGCCTGCTGACAGCTTTCCAGCACTGACCAACTGTGCAAGGGCTGCAGACAGTCTGGAGAGGGAAAAGAGCTGAGACCGTTATTCCTGTTCATCCCATCTCAGACTCGCTGCTGCTATTGGAATTTGCATCGTCATTCACTTTTTAGCTGCAGGCCCTATTAGGACAGGGCTGAAAAGAACAAACGCCCAAATCCCTGCCACCCTTTCAGGCATCTCACATCTGCATTTCTGACCTCAGGGGTGGATGGCATATTCAGAACTAAAGAGTCCTCAGGCAGCACTGTATGAACTCAAGTTTAACTTTAGGATGTGCAGCAGTGATTGTGCTCATTTAAATCCCCCAAAGCCTCCACTTAGAGCTGGTTTGTAACCCTGGCAGACTCTCCCTGAGCTGTTCTGGAAAGCCACCAGCCATGTGCAGGGATGAGGTTTCGGTGCAGGATCCAGAGTCTTGCTGCAGACTCGCACACGTTGGTCTGCATCAATGCCAAGGATGACAGGCACTGGATACCCTCGTGTGCCATCCCAGTGCTGAAGGGGCTGAACTGGCCACCAGGGCACCCTGCCGGCATAGCCAGCTGCCTTTCAGCACCATCTCCTGGCCAGATCCTGGCAGGGTGATGCAACCCTGTCCCAGGAACTCAACATGACCCAGGAACGCACCCTAAGAGGCTCCAAGAGAGCTGGGGAAGAGCATGGAGTGAGAGAAAATTGTGAATGTCCTGGAAGTGTTCAAGGCCAGACTGGATGGGGCTTGCAGCAGCCTGGTCGAGGGGAAGGTGCCCCAGCCCATGACAAGTGCTTGGGACTGGATGATCTTTAAGGTCCCTTCCAGCCCAAACCCCTCTGTGACCCCATGTGTGACTAGACCCAACCACAGTGGAACAAACCCAAGCCAGAAAGCAAACAATCCCTACCTGCTGCCAGGACAGGGAGCAACAGGTCTGAACAAAACATCCCTCCAGGGAGAGCTCCTACTGCTCAGACCCCTGGACCTGCCACTGCCTCGCCAGCAGAGCACAGACCAGCTCCTGCTTCTCCCCAGAGTGAAAGCGCCAGAGCTGCTCCAAGACAAACTGCAACCCAGCCAGGAGCTCTAGGAGCTTAAAGGAGTCTTGGAAAGGCACCCAAGAGTCAGCAGCACAGACAGGATTCTGACACCCATATGCTGTTCTGCACGAACCCAGCTGGCTTTTAAAGTGACTTTCCCAATGGGAGGAAATGGGCCACGTCCAGCATGGGAAATATTTATTTATTCTACCTGCTTTGAGCAGGAACTGCCAGGCAAACCTGCTCCTCTCCAGGTGAAGGAGCTCATAATGAACAAATTAGGGAAAAATTCTGACCAGATGGTGGCACAAAACCATCAGACCAGAACAGCAAGTAAGGGGTTCTTGCCAGTGATCTTAGAAAAATCCTGCCCAGCAGCAGCCTGTTAGCACAGCAGCAGCCTGGACCTTCAGCCAGGCTCTGGTGCTCTCCTGACACTCCGTGGATGATGATTCCTGTGCTGTCCTCTTTAAATGTACCAAAAGCAGAAGCTCTCCAGCAGCACACAGTTCCCAGCTTCTACTCTGTGAACTTTCATAGGCCTGGTGACACTTGATTTTCTCCATCTCTCATCCTTCCAAGCTCTAAATAGTGTTCCAGGTTCAAATTCACTCAAAACAAAGACCATTGCTGGAGAACCCTGCTTGCTCTGTGGACTTTGTGACCAGGAGCAAGACCACCAAGTAAAGCTTTCTTCCAATTCAGCTTTTAGTTCTTCAGCAATGTTGTTTGCATGTATAAATGTTCATTGCTGGCAAAGCCCAAGAATAAGATGCTGTGAATCATGAGGATGCTCTTTAAGGTGTAATTAATCCACAGCAGAAGACTTTGAAAGACTTTTTAAAGGGTAACTCATCTCTTCCTCTCTTCTCCCTCCCCAGAGCTGCAGACCAAACTCCTGGAGCCGACGTGGCGCCTTGTCCTTGATCTGCACTTCCCTTCTGGAGACAAGCAGTAAACAACTGGAACTGAAGTTTAATTTGACAGTGCAGACTCTTACTCAGCTCCAAACCCAGAAGGTTTCTGCAGATAGTGAAAGGCACCACTAAAGCACCTCCAAACAATCAGCTCCTTTGCCTGTTTGTACCAACGCCTTTCCGTGATGAAAGTGAAGTTTCTTGTTTATGCTCATCTGTTTTCACTGATAGCCCCAGCTTGGCAAGGAATAAAAAGACTACTTTGGAAAACTAGAGTTTGGCCCAACCCCAGAATACTCAATGACTAAGTGTCCTGGCTCCAGTGGGAGAGTAGGGCTGGAGGGTGGCAGGTTGGGATGTTGCAGCAGAATGTTTACAGCACTCCCAGAGCATGTGCACACCTGCCCAGCCCAGGGAGAGCACGCTCTGAGGTGATAAAAGATGGGCAAGAGTCAGACAAGCAGAGCAGGCCAGGAGGAACAAGCAAAATAAAAGGGTCAGCCCCAAACTCCTCATCAATATGTCCAAAAGGTCATTTCCAGGCAGCCACACGCTGCCTGTAAGTTTTGTCACTGAAGTTGGTAACAAATCAAGGTCTCCCCAGCGAGTCATTCTGCCATTTGCCAGCAAGATTCCCTTTAATAGGTTGTGCTTCCAAAGCCATTAAAGGCAGGACAACACAGCAGGTGTTTGGTAATTAAACATGGCAAGAAAGCTGAGCAGGAACGGTCAGGGCACGTTTCCCTCCCTCGTGTTTATTGTCATAAACAAGTTCTGCTTCCCAATTACTCCATGACCTGCTGCCCAGCCTTCCTCTGCCAGAGCCAGGCACAGGACTGCTTACCACCCCCTGCATTTGAACAGGGGTGCAGGGATCAGTCCACAGTGTCACATCCCAGGTTCCCTGCTCACACACAGCTCAGAGTTTACTCCCTCTCTGCAGCCAGTTCTACTACAGCAGGCCATGTTCACCCATGTCTGGTGTGGATTTGACACTCTCCAGAAAACAGATCTCATTTCTGCCTTGCAGAACTCCAGCACATTCAGAGAAAGCATCTGTGGAACCAGAGCCTGCCCTGACAACAGAGGTGGCACACAGAGCTTCACACACAACCCACTGCCTTTGGGAGGGCACAGAAATCCACAGGACTTGGATTTGCTTTGAAGGTTTTCCTGGGTGTCAGCAGAAGTTGCCAAGGCACATTTGTGGTTTTCCACAGCTGTGTCTCCCAGAGAGTCCTCACATCTGAGGTTCACAGGCAGGTGAATAAGGTGAACAACAGGAAGCCCCAGCAGCAACAATATGAAATGGGAGAGCTTGAGTTCCATCAGAAAGCAGCTCACATGCACTGACCCCTGCACAAGGCAGCTTTAACACGTGCTGGGCCAGATCCTTGGCTGAATTCAAGCCCCTGATCCCCACTCATTTCAGTGGGACCCACAAGCCCATGCAGCTCCTCCACAGCTGGGAGCTCAGAGGAAGCAGGAATTCAGAGGAAGCAGGAACTCAACAGCCCCTCTGTGTTTCAGTCTAACTGAAGATGCCTGTGGTGGGATCATTACTAGTGGGCAATGATCCACATCCAATGTGGGTCAGAAAAATCTCCTCCTAAGGGAATTCTCAGCCAAGAATAGGAAAGTAAGGCTGAAGGTCAACTCTGAGGTGCCCTGGAAGAACCGGACAAAGGAAGTTCCCATGGTAAGGGACAGCAGCAATGCTGAGTGAGGGAATACTTCACATTCACAGCCCAGCAAGCACAGGAGGTACACAGCATCCTTGGCTCCTCCCAAACTATTAAAACTGATATTTAAACCACTCCCCAACAAAACATCCCAAAACTATCCTCATGTACCTCACAGGGAGCACTGTGGCCTGTCTTCTTCTCCACATTCTGCTCCTCATCTTCATCAGGCGGGGGCTTGGCCGGCGGGGGAGGACGTTCTCTCTGCAGATGAGACAGACACTGTCAGCTCATCCCTTCTGCCCCCACCAGCTCTATGTCCCCACTGCTGTGGGTGCAGCAAGGACCTCTTCAAATTAATCTGGGTGGAGGAAAAGTTCAGCCCTAAAGGCACAGAGCTGGAAAATGGCTGCTGTCTTTCCTCCTTCTCTCCCTCAGGACTCTGATCTGTTCACACTGGTCTCACCCAGACCCAAACCAGCATCTCCATAGCACTACAAAGGAGAGAGAGCAATGAGTTGATCAGAAGAAAGGGCTTGTGGCTTAGTGAAACTGATGCCAGAGGCACCTTTTATAGTGGAAAACTCTAGGGGATCAAGAAACTATGCTGCACTGCTCTCCTCTGATATCCTGGGATTGCAACTGGAGCTGCTGCCTGGTCCCGAGGCCCAGCACATCCTGGGGCCACCTCCTGCCTGCCCACAGCTCCATCTAATGGCAAAGGGAGCAGCAGAGCTGCACTGCTCAAACTCCAGCCTACTACCGGAGCATGTCTCTCTTCCTGCTCTCTTTTCACTGCAGTTCAGCTCTCATCTTTCCTTATTTGTGACAGAACTGAGCTCATTTCACACCAGACACCATCAGCACAGGGCAATGACAAGATTTATCAGGAACACAACTGCCTGGTACTGCACACCTGAGAGATCTGGCCAAAATGTCCATCAGCCAAAGCTTTTGTTTCATTTCTATTCTGCTTGCTCTCAGCACAAGCCAAAGGCTGCACCTCTTTGCACAGAGAGGAACCATGGTTACTGTGCCCCCAGCAGTTTAATTGTTCACTGCTGCTTTGCCTTTTGTTCAAAAATGCCTCCACAGAGCAGGCTTTGGAAAACCAACCAGAACAGAAAACCAACAGAAGCTGACCCAGCACTGCAGGGCCCGTGTCCCATCTGCCCCACAGCAGCCTTCCTGCCGACTACTACCAGGGCAGCAGATGCAGCTGACAGAAGGTGAGGAAGACTTCTCTGGGGACAGTTCCAGGAGCTCTGTGCTGCCTTGTAAGGCCTGGAGTACCCTCTACAGAGCTCTGCAAGTAATACACAAAAAAAACCTCCTTCCACTGGCAACTAGTCTCCAACAGGTTATTACAGATAATTTCCTGAGAGCCTTAGCTTTGGTGAAGCAGTGAGAAACGAGAAGATGCTCCACACAAGTTTCCAGGACTATTTTCAGGACAAGTTGTCAGCCCTTCTGTGAAATGTAATCTCCTGACAGACCAAGATTCACTGGCACCAGTGCACTGCCAGAAAACAGAAGGATAGAACACAAGGTGAAATGAAGAAGCGGCTGCTTTTAGGCAGTCCCTGCGAATAGGGCAGGGAAGGCACCTGCCTGCTCTCATCAATGTCAGGGAAGGATTTAAAGATTTCCTCAAGCTTGGGCAGCCTGCTGCAAAACCTGACCCTGCAGGTCAGCCCCCTGTGCCTCTAGGGCAAGCAGGGGCAAGCTACCTACAGGCCTGACCCCAGCTGCTTTGAGGCCACTGGGTTCAGCTTCCTTATTCACAGACTCCCGGTCGGACGATCTCCCGCTGGCCAGGCTGTCCAGGGAGTGGCAGGACGTGGCGTTGTACAAAGCTTCATATGGGCTCTCCTCTTCAGGGTTCACATCAAAATCGATGATCAGCTCTGTGACAGCTTTGTCCACGTCACCTGTGGAGGGAAGAGAGAGACAGGATTGTCACTGCATCTCCTGAGCTCGGGGCTGGCAGGGAGAGGAATGCTGGTGATGCCCACCCTGAGATGTCCGGCCTGAGGGATCGGTGGCTGGAGCGAGCGGGGCTGGAGCAGATTTCTCCACAGCTTTGGCACTTTTCTTCCCAACGGTGTAATCTGCAAGGGGGTTGGGGGACAGGGTCAGCTCACGTCAATCTGGCTTTCTGCCCCCTTCAGCACATGGCGCTTCTTCCCTCATGGGTGGAAGGCCAACTGTCAGCTTATTAAGTGTTCCCAAAAAAAAAAAAAAAAATTATTAAAACTTGCATCTCAGATCCCAAAATAGAAGCAGGCGGCCTCTTTAATCACAGGCACAAGGGTAGGGATGGTCCTTTGAACTTTCAGAGTCTTTAATCAGAAAGCTGCAAAGCTGCTGCATGGACACAGTGTCACGGAGCAAATTCATGTTGCAGACACAAACTCCATCACTGAACAGAGTCGTAACAAGAGAAACCAATACCAGAAGCAGCCCTCAACCACAGGCAAAGCCAGAAACATTCAGCTGATGTAACATCCAACAGCAGCTCCCTCCTGGGGAAAACTAACAGCCTTTATCTGCAACACCTTCAGTCTTAAAGCCCATCTTTGTCTTCAGTTTCAGAATAAAGCTCAAACATTTCAGCCTCACAGGCACAGCTTAGTTAAAAGTCTGAGAAGTGCTTTGAACCTGCAAAGCTCCCAAATGCTCAGCATGAATAACACGCCCCAGCTCCAAATGCTTCTGATCCTCCCCACAGCTGAGAGGAAATGCAGACAGCGTAATTACAAGGTATGAATTTAGCCAAGATGTCACATTTCATTCCCGAATTTGGACAGACACAATGGACCAAGCTCCTTTATAAAACACAAGTAATCAAGGCCTTTTCTGAAATCTCATCTGCAAATTCCATGCCCAAGCCTCACAACGAGGGGAGGAGCAGGATGTGAGATCTGTGGACAACCATTTGCCTACGCAGACACGTAAAGGGGAGTTACACCAGAACCATTTCTAAAGCTGTTACTTTGCATTCTGCAAGCAGATTTAGGCTATCCTTAATTTTAATTAACTTCTAAAGTGAGCTAAACAAAGCTTAATTAAGCCCATTTAAACTGTAAAAGTCACACCACGCTCCCTCAGCAAAGGGCTAATCCTCCTAAATCCCCCCAAGTCCTCCTCCAAACATTTGGTCTGGAGAAGCTCACCCCAGCATTTCAGCACCAGTTCTTCCAACACAGGGTGAAGCTGCTTTACTTTCAGCACTTTCCAGGTCTACAAAAGCACTTCCTGTACCTGCCCTGGCACAATCAGCACCCCAAGCTTTCCCCTCCTCCCCAGAGGCAGAGCTGCATTACCCACCTTCAATGAGAGCTGCTATGTGCTGGCTTTTCTGGGAAGGAAGTTCCCTCACAATGTCCAGAGCAGTCAGGCCTCTGTTATCCTTTATGTTCACATCAATACCTGTGGCCACAGGGGTACAGAGTGCAAAAGCAAGAATATTGTCTAACTATGTGCAGGTTCACGTATTTCATCAAGTCACATTTGTGATTATCACTGGGGGGAGCTAAAAGGCACTCTAGAGACAAATCTAAAGCCAAACTCCAAGAGCCAACCTCTCCTATATCTTGCTCTGAGGAGCTCCAACAGCTGGATGGAGAAACCTGCTGCACTAGAAAGGGATTTCCTCAAGCTCTGGGTGAAGGGATCACCACATTAGTGCTTCAAAGGGGGAACATTCTCTCACCTGCAGCCAGCAATATTTGTACCACATCTGTCTTGCCAAACAAAGCAGCTTCGTGCAAAGCACTGCCTTTCTCAGTCTGCAAATTAAATGGAAACATAGCATGAAGCCAGACAGCAGGGAATGGTGAGGGAGGCACGGCTTAGAGGGTTATGGAAGCAATAAATACACGGCACTGTACACGAGGTGTGGGCAGCACTACCTATGGCTGAGGACGGACTATCAACGTTATTACAATGCTGAGGATGTGGGATGGAAAATGGGGATGGTTCCATCAGAGAGACCAACAAAGGGCCTTCTACAGCTTGGCAAGAGGTCATGTCCTGCCAAGGAAAAACAGGACCCACATACAAGCCATTGCTGTGAACACAGCACACTCACAAGTGGCTTGATAGGAAGAGACATGTTTGCCTATCAAGAGCTCACAGCACTGCAGGGGAGAACAGCTTCGGCCACAGGGTGTTTCTCTCCCTCTCTCCGTGTCTGGGGCTTTGCCCAGCCCCTGCGCAGGCGTGAGGCATGCACAGCACCCAAATCCCCCCGGGCAGCCTCCCCGAGCAACCCAGAGCTGCACAGACAGCCCAGCAGAACACAAAGCTCTCCTCAGCTGCTGCGAGTGCCGCCTCTGCGAGGAAGGTTGGTGGAGCTCTCCAATTCCCAGCCACCAGCCCAGCCCCACTCAGACACACCAGATACCTGGTAGTTGCTGTCCATGCCAGCATCTAGGAGGACGTGGACCACTGCTTTGTGACCATTCCTGGCTGCCAGGTGCAGCGGAGTGTGTTTCTTAGTGTTGCAGCTTAGCAAGTTGGGGTGAGCATTCAAGAGCATCTTGACCACTTCCAGCCTCCCGTAGAGCGCAGCCAGGTCCAGGGGGGTCTCGAACTTGTTGTTGCGCATGGTGGGGTCGGTGAGCTCCTCCAGCAGCACCTTCACCACCTCGGTGTGGCCGTGCTGGGCCGCGCAGTGCAGCGCCGTCTCGTTGTCGTTGTTCTGCGGGGCACAAGCGGCAGCGCGTCAGGGCCGGGGCAGCGCCCACCCCGCGCCTCGCTCCGGCATTAAAGTTTAAATGTAAAAAAAGAGACACACACACAAAAAAAAAAAAAAAGCAGTGGGGAAGCAGAGAGCCCAGTCTGAACCAGCCTGAGCAATGTTTCACCGTCTCCCTGGGTGTTCAGCATCCCCTCACAAGCTCATTGATGGGCCAGCCCAGCCACAGCTTCAGGGATGTCCAGAACAACGCACTTCAGCTGTGGGAAAGAGGGACTGCAAATGGACCAGCCTGCTTTCCAAGCACTAGGGTCAGAATCCAGGGGCCAATTTAAAGTTTAAGGGATGTTGAGCTGTATCCAGACTCCCATTAATGCTACTGGCACCTGGGGAAGGCAGTCTGATATCTTGGCAGTATCCCACACTTCAGGGTGCCACAAAAATAAAAGGCAGGCAACCTGTTGTGTGAATTCTATTTGCTGGAGCTTCATCATCATCATCATCATCATTTTAGATTTAAACTTCAATTGTTTCAAATCCTACTTATCCTGGTTATAACAGTCATTCCACCTCTGCAATTCTGGCTGTTTAGAGAAAGGTGCACCCAGCCCCATGCAGTTTGTCAACCACCGAGCCGTGCAATTCCACCACCGCAGGAACAAGCCAGGGCTCAGGTCAGCTGAGGGAAGCAATGTCTCAGTGACAAGGGGGCACCCCCAGCTGGAAGCCAGACCCAAACCAGAGCGTGCAGCAGCAGCCAGGCTAAGAACCAGCAATGCAAAGCCTAAAGACGAGCAGTTCAATAGCCTGCATGTGTAGGTGCAAAATAGGAACATGGCCAGATCTAACAGAGCCTTTTCTCAAATTAAGTTCCTCCCAAGTTTCTAGGTTTACTACTGTGTGTCATCCACAGAGGGATTCTGGTTTAAGCACTTTACAAACAACCACCTGACAATATAACCCCCCAAAAAGTTTAATACAGTTACACACTTCAACTAAAAGAATCGTGGTTGAATTTGTCATTTTAACAACATTTCTAATAAAATAAACAGAAAGTTCTTGTTCTGCTGGAGGCAGCAGCACCACTGCAGAAGGGAATTTTGATCCTTCTGTGAGAGCACACGCACACCTTGGGACACTGCTCAGTATTTTGCACCATGTCACAAACTTGCAAGGCTGCACGAGCACTCAGATCCTGTTGAGGTGTTCAGTCGCTCACAGGAGTCCTGTCAATCCCCCAGTTGTTTGTATCTGGCTTTTGCATCACTTCTCAGCCACAGGCAAAGCAGGAGGGGAGCTGGGAGAGGCTCTGGCAGCTGCAGTTTGTATGGCAGTGAAGGGAAGGAGGCAGAATCAGACACATGCAGGGGCAGGGGGCAAACAGGGGCAAAGCATCACTGCCAGCACACAAGGTGCGAGTCAAACAGGCTCTATCCTGGGGGGAGGCACATACACGTGGACAGAGGGCACTGCAGGATACAGAAGTCTGCACAGAAAATATACAAACAGAGTGAGAGGGGACAGAGGAGAGAACATCAGAGCTTGCACCTGCCCGTCAGCTCACACTGCTGCTCTCGGGCATTCACAGGGTTGGCAAATCCCATTATTCCCGTTTGACAGGGTTGGGAGTGCAGGGATCAGGGAGCCCACGACAGCTGGGCCCAGGCTCTCAGCCTGCCCCGTGGCACGAGGGATCCTCACTGCCAGGCTGGGGATGACCCCAGCCCCTCTGAGCAGCAGGTCCCTGCCCCAGAGCTGTGGGGGCACAAACTGCTCGTGTCATGCCAGTCCTGGCTACTGGGGATTTCCTCACCCTCTCCTTTCTCCCTAGCATGGGGTATGCATCCCTCAGGGGGCTTTAAAGCATGCAGCAGCTCCAAGCACCTGCCTGAGGGCTCAGAAATGGGAACACAGCATCGTTTAAAAACCTAATTGTTGGAGACTTCCTTCATCTTCCCTGCAATTCAGTCCAATTTTCCCTAAGCAGATTGGGGCTCCAATGCGCGAGGCAAAATCCCCAGACTTTCCTCCCGCAGCAGAGATCACCAGGCAATAAAACTCCCCTGAATCATCACAGCAAGTCTCTCCCAGCTCCAGACTGTGCAGTGGAAACTCCCACTTACTGCCTGAGTCTTTATTGCCTCCATTTTGGGAGAATTTTGAGCAGCCAAAAATATTACAGTTCTTCCAGGCAAGTTCTTCCTGCGTCACCTCTCCAGGCACAAACCAGAGCAGCAAGCAGGAATGCTCAGACCTACAGATGTATCGGAGATGGAAAAGGAAAATTCCATTCCAGCAGCCAGAAGGCACGTGGCTTCAAATTTCAGAACTACTTAGAAAAATGGAGCACTTCAGGAGGGCTGAGGGGCTGCATTCCTGCAGGAATCCTTGCATCCCCCCAGCTCGCAGCTGGAAGAGAGGAGCTGGGAGCAATGCCCATCTTGCAGAGCACAAACAGGACACAAGCAGGGATGGCTTTGCTTTCTTGTGGGCTCCAGCACAGGTTTCAAGGCCTGGTAATGTGATACCACTCACCACACACAGCCCTGCTGTTCCTCATCCCATGCTCAAGTGGAGAATCCACAGCCCTTTCAAGTGCTGTGTCCATTCTGCACCCCCTGCTCCCAACACACCGTGAGAGGCTCCAACTGAGCAGAGGGAGACTTGGTTTAAATAAGGGAAAGTTTTCTGACCTGCAAAGATCTGAAGGGTTGAATAAACTGCCAAAGAAAGGCCACAGAGCTGTTCCTGAGGTTTTTGAGAAATTGGTGGGCAAACCCTGGTCAGGAATGGTGTAAGGATACACGGTCTTGCCCCAGGGTTGGGGGAAGTGGCTACACAACCCTTCAGCCCCACCCATCCTACTTCTAAGATTCTTTGGTAGGATTTTTGTCGGTGTCTGAGTGTCCAACAGAGTCCTGCCCTATTGACAACCTGCTGTTGGCTGCTCCTGAGGAAACTCCAGAGTCAGTGTGACAGGTACAACTCCACATGCTCTTCATCACTCCTGGCCAGGAACTGGTGCAAAGCTGCTCAGAACTTGTGATGAACCCAACAACTGTGTGTAAATCATCTGTTTCTATTTAAAACCAAAGCAAAGATTCCCAGAATCTTGTCTTGCTCTAGAGAGCACCTCAGCCATTGTGAACACTGAACTGAGGGTTTAAATAATGCACTTCTCCACAGTATAATACCCAAATTAGGAGACTCTGAAAACAAAAATTTGCAAAAATGGGAACTCCTTGGCCATTCCCTCTTTACATTCCTTCTTCATTCAACATCCCAATACTGGAGTGTGTAAGATTTTATTAGGTTTAGGAAGCTCCTTTCAGGCAACTGAACTGCTCAACTATGAGGCTTCCATGGAAGACATAAAGGCATAAAATTCCCATCTGGATTTTTGCAAAAATCCCTGATTCCAATGAGCTTCACAGGAATGCATTTGTGCTCAGAGGGTGGGCACTGGTGACCCTGAAACAGGGCTCTGCAAAACCATGCCTAGCTCCCAGCAAGCACAGGAGCTCTGCCTGTGTGTTTCTAAGGTCCTGCAGACAAAGCAGAGTGAAACTCTGACAGGCAGAAATCTGCCATGGATGGCTGGATCCAAAATAACTGGCTGGAAGCAGCTGTGGCACGGTGGCTCACAGCAGAGATGTCTCAGGACAGAGCAACAGATTGTTTGCTACCCCTGGCTTGCAGATTCAGTAGAAATAAAACTGAAAAATGGTGTCTGAGAAAGCACCACCACGAATCTGATCTGCTTTTTCAACAGTTCAGTCTCAGCACATTGCACAAGCTGATGTTGTGTCTTTTGTAGCTCAAAACAACTAAAAACAAGAGAGGAGTAAAACAGGCCAGAGAACAGGAACAGGAGACCAGGGCTGAAGGATCAAACGACACCACAGACTGAATATCAAAAGAGAGACTGATGTAATAAGCAGGACATGGAGGACTTGGGAAGGGAGGCAGGAACATCACTGCTCTCCCTTCCCCTCACCACCACCACCACCACCACAGGAATTAACTGTACATTCAAACAACAGAGAGCATTATGCATTTGGTAGGAGAAAAGGCATCAAAATTCACTCCAAACAGCCCACAGAGAAAATGCAACCATGGTTAAGCAGGGGAAAAAAAAATTCCTTCTCTTTGCACTTATCAGCAACATCAGCACATGAAACAAAATCTAGAACATTTAATTGAAGTGACATTACCTTTGGGAAGTCATCCAGCCCAATCAAGCAAACTGACCATCACTGCGAGT
This sequence comes from Cettia cetti, assembly GCA_013401135.1. Classification (NCBI taxonomy): domain Eukaryota; kingdom Metazoa; phylum Chordata; class Aves; order Passeriformes; family Sylviidae; genus Cettia; species Cettia cetti. The sequence continues at coordinate 48,337 of VZUI01048933.1, read as the reverse complement.
CCTACAAGGCTAAGCAAGGAAGGAGCCCCCAGGAAAGTAAGGAAAAGCTTTCCTTTAATTAACTTTCTATAGCTGCTTTGAAGAGAGAAACCCACAGTAAATCAATGGTCCCATTTTCCTTCTCCCCAAGCAGCTGCGAAGTGAACAGGTATTATTGCACCTGGAAGCACGCGAGTGCAGCTTGGAGTGATGATGCAGTGAAATGCTGACAGCAAAGTACACACCTTGGCATTGATATATGGGTCAAAGGGGCCGTACTTTTTGAGTTCTTTGATCTCAAGAGCATTCTACAAAAAGGAAGAGGAAAAAGAAAAAAAATGTGATAATGAAATGGGTGAGATACAGCAACAAAGCAATGGGTGACTCCAAGGGGTGGAACGCCAGGACACAGCATCTTGTTCCAGTCAGAGCCATGGCCAGCAAAAGCTGTTCCAGCTGGGATTGCTGTAACCTGGACCAGGCTCCAAGCACAGCCTCCTCAGCTGACTTCTCTCATTTAACAGGGTTCCTACTAAACAGACATTCATGAAACATTACCTGCAAGGATCATAGTAAGCTGTGGATCTTTTGCAAAGATCACCCCTCTAAGCTGCCTTACTCAGAGCAGAACATTTACACTAAGGGTTCTCACTCAATTCTTGCCAGATTGATTGAAAAGGGTGACCTGCACTCAAGCCTATGTAACCAGACTGAGTGCCTGCAGCTGTGCCTGGAGACATGATTAACCACAGCCCCAAACTGGAAAATTGTCACCAGAGACATCAGATCACACATTCCTCAATATTCCTGCTCAGTGGAGGAATGATAGAGAGTTGCACTACAACCATATTTTTCATTCCACGATGTTTTAGCAGCGTTTATTCCTGGGACAGCCTGGGAAACTTCCCATCCTGGGAAACTTCAATGTGGCACTTGGGTCCCCACAAAGAAGGACTGGGACTCCTAAACCAATCTGAAAGGGCTTTTCTCCCCAGCATCTGAAAAACTACCATGGAGCAAATCAACAGCAGGGACTCCCCAGCTGCTCACCTTGACTGTGAGCTGAACTCAGGCCAGGAGTGTCTGACCTACCTGGGATTTACTCTGGAAAGAATGCCCAGGTTTAGCCTGCTGGCACCAAGGCAGGCAATCCTCTTTTGGTTTATTCCTTTCCTCCTGACAGAACACCTGAGTGGTTTGGGAGTTGATTCACAGGGCCACCAGATGTTCCTGCTTTAGGGACAGGACAACCACAGCCCAATGCAGCTTTAGCCACCTGATTTGGGCCTGTCACTGTCACCAGACCCACCCAAGGAGAGGCAGTTCAGTGACAGCACTCAGCTGGCCTCATTCATGAAACCAGCAATATTTGGGCCTTCCAGCAGTAGCATTTCAGAAGTTCCCTGCAATTTAAGATACCTCTGATGTCCATGGGGCAGTTCCACAGGAGCCAGCCCTCTGCAGGGGACACAGCTGTCTCATAGCCCTCACTCCCTCTGCACCCCAGACCAAAACGTCAGCTTGACAAAAGGAACAAATCCAAGAGGCTTTTTTTTTTCTTGCCTGATTGCAAAAAATAATTCTTTAAGATTAAGCTAGGCATTTATCTGGGGGCAAGAAGCCTTAAAATTGTCTTAGAACTTACAAATTAGTGAACTGGAGCAAGTGCCAGAGACAAGCCAGGAGAGCAGCTAAGAGAGCACGGCCAAAGAGACTGAACAAAGCTGCTTGGATTAGTTCCCAAAGGAGGGAGCCAATGGATCCTCTGCAGAACTAGAAACCTGCTCAGCTATCCAGCAGCTGAAAGGAAAACTGTGGGTTAGTTTTAGAAGCCCAGAAGCAGGAGACCACTTCCTAAGTGTTGAGCAGTTCTCATATTTATGTATCTCTGTAAAACTTAAATACCTTTTCATCCTACAACTAACTCAGAACTGAATGTATTGCTTTAGGCAGTGCCCTTCTTATCCACCAGCAAGTAGAACCTTACAACCATTGCTACTGGTTTGGGAAAGGTCAGGAGTCAGCCAGGGAAGTGATTCAATGATCCATTAGAGAAAATCAGGCAGACCTGCTCATTCACTTTGGTGTGTGAAGGGCCCTGGTGGATGAGGAGCTTCACTATGTCAGCATCTCCCTTCCAGGCTGCCAAGTGCAGGGGGTAACAGCCCTTACAATCTGCCACGTTGGTGAGCGCGTCGTTCCTCAGCAGAACTTCCACAACATCCCTGCAAGAGACAGGAACTTCAGTGAGACATTCAGTCCTTGTTTCACAGCTCACATTCTGCAGCAAGTACTGAACAAGAAGTTAATCTGAACAGGAGTGTTTCAGAGAGTCTCTTGAAATGTGGTTTTTAAGGGTTCCTATTAAATGCTGCCAAAAAAAAAAAAAAAAAAAAAAAGAAATATTGCCAAGATGAGCTCAGGGAAGATCCACATTAACTCCTCACTAATGGAGCTGAACAGGGGCAGCCACAAGCCTCTGCTGCAAAGTGAATTGCACCAGCACAACGAGGGTGAATAAATACTTTAACTCTGTTTGATATCTCAGTATCTCAGGCAGCAATGAGCAACACAAGATCTACCATACTGAAGTTACTTAAAAATGTGATATGCACACAAGGCAGCTGTAAAGTGGCGCAGGCCCAGAGCACCCTGGACACCAGAAAGACTGTAGGGACTGTTAGCAGGGATGCCCCTTTCACACGGTGTTACAGCTTATCCAAATTGCTTAGAAATAAAAGGGTGGCTGGAAACAGCGTTTGGAGATGTCAGATCACACATCAGCCAAAGCACTGACATTCTCCACTTCCCCTGAAGATGGAGTAGTGCTGCACCAGTGCCTCAGCTGGTGAAGGAACCACACGATGGTGGCCAGGGAAGCACAAAGCATCCACCCCTGCGACCCCAGGCATGGGAACAGGACTCACTTATGGCCATTCAAAGCAGCGTGGTGCAGCGGGGTGTATCCAGTACTGTCAACGCAGTTCACGTTTGGCCCCCTCCAGATGCTGCAAGACAAAAACCAGACAGGGAACACTTAGGCAAACAGCAAACAGGGACAGGGCACAGCCCTCACACCAAGGTGGGTATCTGACAGCTGTGGGCAGGGACAGGCACACGGAGCACAGAGCAGAGGGGTCAGTGTGTCAGCACACGCCTGCACATGGGATCACTCCTCTGCTTCACGTCACCCTCCTGCCACAATCAGAGCTGTCACTGCCACACATCCCTCAGCCATACACAGGCTTGCCAACAAGCATTTCAGAGGAACATGTGTCTATTAGACTGAACCACAAGAGACAGCAAACCATCGACCCACTGCTAGTTCACACCCCACAGAAGAATTCTGATGGCTCTGGGAAATTGTCCTTCTCTACAGCAAGAGTCACAAGGGGTGGGTGTAAGTCAAAGACTGTGGGATACAGTCTGCTCCTGGTCACCACTGTGATTCCACACTGACTTCTCACTGTCCCAAAAATCATTTCCATCTGTCAGCTGCTGGCAGTCTGTACCAAAGAGTAGGTGGTCTCCCAGCACTTCTGAGAGCATTAACTTCTCTCCCTTGTTCAGAAGTCAAACAGCACAGATTTAAGTATTAACCCAGGCAAAGATTACTCTTCCCAAGCCCCTGCAGGGTGCCCTGTTCACATCAGCACAGAATGGCACAAGTAAGAGGCCAGTGCTGCTCCTGAGCTCACTGTGAGTCTGGTGTCTGTTGTCCCTCACCAGGGCCACCACCCTCTCCCAGAAACAGGCCTGAAACCAAACCAGTACATTCTTATAAGCAAACTGGAATGGATCAACTTTCCTGATGATGGGCCTCTCCAGTACAACCCATCATCTGTGTGTGCTGGCCTGTTTTACACACCTTTTAGGAATTAATGGGACTTTTTACAAGGCCTGACAATCCCACTTGTGCTAATGTGGTGCATTTTCCTGCTTTGTTTTCTTTGGGGGTAAAACTTAACAGGACCCTCTGATCCCCAGATGAAATGGTTTAAAATCAGCCAGCTGTGGCTCTGTTTGAAGCTGGCCTTCTCTGAGCAATCCATTTCCTCCCCAGCATGGAATCACCAACGACTCATGTGGCCCAGAGGCTTTCTAAATCAGCACTGGGGGGCTGCTAGCCAGGAGCACCTCAGTGCCACACAGCAGGAAAGGCACCAACCCAAACCAATGGGAATCTTGTGCAGACTGAGTGGAACTCCAGAAGGAAATGAAGCAGCAGGCTCACTGGAGCATGTTTCAGTGGAAAATGGAAAGTCTGTCCCTGTCCCTTCCAAGTGACTCCTGATCTGCAGAGCATTATAAAAGGCTTTGCAGTCCTGAGATGGACCCGAGCTCCGCTAGAGGAGAGGCAGCTAAGGGGAAACTTTATCCAAGAGGACAGGCAAGTGAGCCACAAAATCCAATTTGCAAAGGATCAGAGGCTTATCCTGAGGCATCCTGCATGCCACACACCATCCTGTGCTCCAGGAGGATACACACATGCAGATGCAGATAAACACACACACATGCATTGCACCTCCAGCACTGCTAACATTGTTCATAGGATGATGGCTTAAACTACCTCCAAAAGGTCAGTGAGACACCAAAAACCCCACTCAGAGTGTGTGGGAGTGCCCTGCCCCATCCAGCTCTGCAGTCCTGAAGCATGAAGGGGATTGAGTAGCACTCAGCTCTGGTTTGTTCCTGGCAGTGGGCTCTTGCAGTGTGGTTACCCAAATAATTTATTGCTGGATTTAACATGGCAATTAATGGTTAGAACTAGTGCCAGAAAGCCTTGTGTGCAGTCTAGAGCAGTTCTAACACTGCACCTGTGCTGCCTTTGCTTGGGCTGTAACCTGGGCAGTGCCAGCATCCCGTGGTTTTGCACATTAAACTGAGCCGTGGTCGGCAGCTGAGCTCAAACTGCTTGAGGGGGAACACATGAAAAACCAGCAGCAATTAACACAAATGTGTCTTTCAGCTGAAGTTATGAAACAAGGAAAACCAGGGTCAGTGGTGCAGTGGGCAGGGCTGGGGACCAGAGCCTGGGGCATCCGTCCCCACTGGAGCGTGGTGTCCCCATAATAAAACACTTCCTTAGAAATCTTCAGGTCAATGCTTTAGAGTAAAATGCAAAGGTTGTTCAAAGAGCTCAGAGGAGGAGAAAAGCTGGAGCCCAGGAGGGAGCTGGCCCAGCAGTGAGCGCTGGGTGCTGCAGAAACCAACTGCCAGGATCTAAAGATATTTAAAAACAAAAATGCTGTGTCCTCTCCTCCCCTCTGCCTTTTTATTCCTCAAATAAAGAAAGCTTTTATCAAAGAAAGGTCAAATCACCCATAAGATCAGACTAGAAGGATCCAAGAGGAGAACTATTTATATTTAGATGTGGGGACTGCAGTGAAGGGCATCACTCCCTTCCCTCCTCTTCCTCTTCTGCTCTGCCAGAAAGGCCATACAATTATCCTGAGGTATGGAAACGGGGTGCTGGGAAAAGCAGAGCACAAAGCCCAGAACTCCCTGTGACTTTGGGCTGTTTCTGATTAAACAGAAACCCCAACCCCAGCACAGGCAGGAGAATGCTGTAAACACAGGTCCCCAGTAAAGGTCTGGAGCCAATTTGATCACTGCTGCTTTTTGATTTCTTTTCTCCCCCAATCCCCCAAAACCCCTTCACATCAAAGAGGGGTTTGCTTTTACCCTGTGGTCTCTGTTCTCAAAGGATTACCCAGGTCTCGCCTGCCCTTTGCTGCACCAGGGCAGCATCTGAAGATGGCATCTGCTTAAGACAGCTCAGACTAATCGTTGAGAACATCAGGAAAGGTCTGAAAACAGCAAAATCTGCTCCATTTAAACTATTTCTTGTGCTCAGTTTTCTCTTGCTCCATGATTCAGCAAGTGCTGTAGGACCTAAAATAAAACTTCCTGCTTGTGAAAACTGCTGAATAAAGCACATGCTTTAGATCACAGTAAAACCCCAAAGTACCTTTAAACAGGAACATATTTGTCCTCTTGCTTTTCCATTTCTTTCTTCCTAACTGCAGTAGTAACTTTGCTCACAAAACCACCCCAGGCAAGGAGCTAAAGTAGGGCCAAGCCTAGAGAACAACGGGGTGTTTTCAGCTCAAATGATGAACTTTTGGGGCTGGTTTCTGGTCTCACTAGCATGGGTTAAGGAGCACCAGGAGAGCTCAGGGTGCTTGTGCAGAGCAGAGGGTGTTGGACCCCTTGTATTTACACACCCAACACCAAAGACAAGAAGCACAATGCAAACACGAGTGACTTGGCCCAAAGGCCCCAGGAAGTTTAAAGCAGCTGAGCACTGGCCCCAGATATTTGTGTACTTCACTCAAAGCCTTAGAGACAAAGTGTCAGGAGGGCAAGTGAGGGCTGGAGGCGGATTCCCTGGAGTCCATTGCCCAGAGGCCACCACAGCAGGTCAGTCACACATCCCAGCTATCCACATCCCTCCAACCACTGGATTCCTGCAACCAAACACAACCCTGGCTTGGTATTTCCTGCTTACAGAGGGAACACAAACAACCCAAAGGCTTTGGGCAAGGCCTCAGGTTAGGAAGCTGCTTATGTTTTTCTGAAGTGTGAGGAAGGGACTGCTGCAGGCAGCAGGCAGGGTTTGGCATGGTGGGACTCCCAACAGAGCAGGCACCCCACTTCTTATGCACCCCAACCACCAGATACTACAACAGCTTTTATAAACAAATGGCTGATGCAAGGCTGGAGAAGATTAAAGTAGAGTATTGCTGGGGCAAGGGACTCTCAGCCCCTCTTGGCAGGTTTTGAGAAAGCCCAAGGGGAGCAGCTGGTCAGACTCCAGATATTGGAGTGGCCTCAGAGGAAGCCAAAGCCATGAGCTTCTGCACTCCTCAACTTCTTGGGCCAGATTTTAATTTGCTATAAGAAAAGTGGGTAGATTTTCCTCAAAGTCCAAGGGTCATGAGCTCAAGTACAAGATGCCAGAACGGACAGGGAAAAGCAGGGACCATCATAAAGGCAGGACACACAGAAGTGACCCAGCTGACATCACACAACACCACAGCCAGAACAAGAGCTGCCCAGCCTGGGCTCTGTAATCAGACCCACTTCCAACAGAGCCACTGACCAGGGATTCCAGTGAAAAATCCTCAGGTTCAGTTCACTTTGACTGACATGCTGCAGCAGCCAGAGCCACACCTGGCCCTCTGCACAGAGCCAGACCTCAAGCTCCCACTTCACCAGCTCATTCTGAGTGAAGCAACAGCTCCAGCCTCATTGCCCAACACCTGCAGACAGTTCAGCCAGTGTAAGGTGAACAGGGCGCTGTGAGAAACCAGCATTTCCACCAGTGGAGCAACACTGTGCAGCAAGCAATCCTCTGATGGCCAAATCATCCCTTCTCCCATGGAAAGGAGCAGAACCTCAGGTGCAGTGGGTGGCCAGGAGCAGGAAACCTGCATGGATTTGCAAAGTGACAGCTGCCTGTGAAGGATGAGTTCAGGAACTGAGAGGCAGAAGGTGAGCTCATCTGCTTCCCTCAGAACCAGTCTTCCATCTCCCACTCCTCATTTCCAGGGGAGGCTGTTTTGGGTTGGCACAACCCCACAACAACCACACATTTAACTCCCAGGCTTGCAGTTCACACTAGGAAGGAACCAGACAGGGTTGGCACCATTAATAGAAATGTGTCCATCCAAGCTAAAATCCTCCATTAGGAAGAGGCCAGCCCTAGCCTTATGGATGGCTCCTGGCAGTGAAAATGCATTTATTTAAACTTAATGTATGGTGGGGGGTGGCAGAAAGGCTGGGTCAGGCGTGCAGTGTGTGCTACATCAGAGAATCCCTCTGAGCAGGGGCAAATAAAGAGCTGCAGGACAGGAAAAATATAGGTCTGGTTTGAGTGGATATGCTGCTCTTTATTCTTAAAAGCATTACAGGCACTCTGCAACCTGCTCCCATTAAGGAGCATTCCCAGCTGATGTCAGGCCATGGAACAGGAGCAGCCCCACAACACAGGCTCCAACGCTGGCTCTGACCTCAGGGCCAGAGCCAAACAAGCTTTGCTGGGAGAAGTGCAAAAAGGATAGGCCAAGAGTCAGAGAAAGCCAAGCAGTGTCTTTGGGAGGGGTCCAGGAGCTCTGGGGTGTGATGTGTGTGGCAGCAGGAGCATCTCTCTGTGCATACCCTGGCCAAAGACAGCATGATGGCAGGGGAAGAGCAGGGAAGATGAGAAGGCAGCCACCCAGCATGGAGATGGGAGGGTTTGACATGAAGTCTGGGCTCATTCAAGGCAGGAAAGTGACCCCTAAAAGAGGACAGAGACTTAGCAACATTTGCCAAATGCTGACAAACCTCTCACTGAGGTTTACTGAACACTGATTTTATGGCTTGTTCTCTTTTGCATCTGACTAGATGGGGTTTTGAGGAATAGAAGCAAAAGGAACTAAAACATTCCTGCAGAAATTCAGTGAACTGAGCAGCATTATCAATGCCATAAACCAATACCCCGGAACTGCAAACAGGAACTAGAGCACTGCTCAGGTAAACATTTCATTTACAGCTCAGCTCTGCTCCCACAGCACTGGAGAAAATGAACTAAGTGGAAGAAAATATAATATATAAAAAATAAATAAGATGCAGGGAAAATTAGCAAGACACATGTAGATTGTGCAGGCCACTGGGTTCCACTGAAGCACAATTTCTTAGAAAGGTGCCAGCCTTTCTGCTGGCCTTCCCTTCATCGAGCACTTCCAGAGAAATAGAAGGAAACCCTGGGCAGCCACAAATTCCTGATCAAAACCACCAAGCAGCTGATGCTGCAGCACTGAGCTGGCTACAGCTGGCAACCTCTCACCAGGCTTTCCCTCCCCCTTCTCCTTTGTGAGATGATTTAACAAGCTGCAGAATCCCATGGGACATGTCAGTCAGCCAACAGCAATGGAGCATCATGTCTGGAGCCCAACATGTCCATCTGTGCTGTTCCCTTCTGACAGGCACAAAGCTCTGAGCTTGGAGTAAAAATGTCATCAAAAGGAACTTGTGCAGAAAAAATTGTGGTAGAGCACGTGCCCTCCCCTGCCTGCCAGTGCCCTTGCATGGGAAGGATGTGTCAATTAAGTGTTTTGGGATGGCAGAAAACATTACACCCTCTGCTCACTGTCAGACAATGCCAACAGGATCAGAACACCTCAAAGTTAATGTTTGTTTCCAGCTTCCACAGAGATCTGATCCAATACACATCTTAGAGGGAATTTTGATTTCTAGCACCTTGTGCTTAGAAGGGTATGGGGATGGTGATACTTTATTTAACCATGGACACCCTCCTCCTGGTGAGGTCTCAGACCTCTCAACAGAGAGAATAAACCACCTCATGCTCTCCCCATCTCAGCACTAAAAGACTTCTCAAAGTCTGCCTGCTCAGCCCAGCCAGCCATGCTTCAATGCTCCTTTGTCCACCATGGCTTCTTCCTGGGCACTGGCCCTTCACTTTGAGCATGTCACCCACACTCATGTCCCCTTCAGCCTGGCTGCTGCCCAGCCCTTCCCAAATCCTGCTCACATCCCTCTCAGCCTGGCTGCTGCCCAGCCCTTCCCAAATCCTGCTCACATCCCTCTCAGCCTGGCTGCTGCCCAGCCCTGATGCCTGGAACACTGAACGTGACGTGTCTGACCTGGGGCAGATGAAAAGCAGGTAAATAGGCCAAGTCAAGCAGAGACAGAGAATCAGGGACCGAATTACCCCTTCCCTACAGCAATTAAAAAAGCAAATGCAATTATTTTCTACCAACAACTGCACACAGAGTGCATTTTTGCCTTAGGGAGACTGAAACCAGCGAGACAGAGATTCGCACGACATCCCCCTTCCCCTGTGACATTGCCCAGATCAGTGACATGAGGACTCTGACTCGGTGCTGGCACTGCAGGGCTCAATTCCATGCACGTGGGGAGATGTTGGGAGGGACCCCTGGGCTGCAGCCCAGGACATCAGGACAAACACAGTGCTGGAGTGAAAAGGAAATGAGTTGCTCTGATACCAAACAGCAGAATGACAGGATGAGAGGCAAGGCCCTCGAGGAAGGGGACACGGGACTGGAGAATTCAGAGCCACAACAAAGCTTCCACTGAAGCGTTTGGAGCACACTTTACCCTTGAACACAGCCCACACCAGCAGCCCAGCTCACCCACATGGCTCCATTTAAGCCTGTATCAATCCCAGCTCCAGCTTAGCCAGGACTCCCTGAGGGCTAAAGAAAGACACAGCAAGGAGAGATTAACCGGCAACAGTGCAGGACACAAACGAGGCACGACACACCACTGACTCCAGAGACATTCCTTCTTGATGAGCTTTTTAATTGGGTGCCCAAAGAGCAAGTGACAGGGGAAGGAGAGAGCAAAGAGGAGGAGGGCAGACAGAGAAGTGACCCCATGGTGGCTCAGAAGGGAACATGGGGGACATACTTGAGCAACCACAGAGCTCTGTGATCAGCTCTGCTTGTTCCTGGTGGATGCTACACAAGCAGAGAAAGCACTGACTTAGACAACAGTTCCTAAGGAAAAGCCCAGGAAAAGAAGGATGGAAATCAGAAAGGACACCCTTTTACTCAGAAGCATCCTTGAAATCCAGTCTGTTAGAGAGCACGAACAGGAGTGAATGGCCAAGGCAGGAAATTATTTGCAAATCCTGAGATAACTCCTAGAAGTTGTCATTACTTGTCTGCGTTATCTGTACAGAGATAAGGTTAGAGCTGAAAAACACGAGTGCTGAGAGCTGAGGGCATGAGCCAGGCAGTCAAACAGAGGGGTGGAGTGTGATGGTCCTGCCCTGCTCCCAGAGCCCCAGGGAAGGGCAGGGACTGCTCCCCAAGAGCTGCCAGAGGCAGCTGCACCCACCCCTAATGCTGCAAAACCAAACCAATAACAGAACAGGCAGCAAAAAGAGATGTTCCAAACATTTCCTGGTGGACCTGCAGCTTCCAGTCCTCGTTTCACCCAAATGCCAGCTCTGACTCTGCCTACAATGACAACCTCAGCTTTTTTCCTCACCAGAAAAAAAAACCTTTGTTCTTTGGGGAACATATATATCATATGATGTTCCAAACCCCTTGAAATATTTCTGCCCACTTCTCTGCAAGAGTAACAGACCCAGCTCTGAGCCTTTTCTCTGTTCAATACAGCTCTCCCAGCAAGAAGCTGCTTTCAGCAACAGAGCCTTTCCCAGACTGACATTTTTAATGTGCAGAAGGAATGTATATACACCAGTCAGACTCCCAAATATATGCAGGATAAAACTTCATTACTTCAAACAATTTCAGGGTTACTGTGACTGTCCCAGCAAATAATTATATCTCAGCTGTAACAACTTAAACCCATAAAACAACCAGGATCCTCAGAGCTTTTAAACCAATTCTCTTTAGTCTTTATTTTCAATGAAAAGGAATGTCAAGGTCACATCCTGTTTCACTCCTTCTGTGAAATAATTTCTGTTGAGATTAGAGGAAATATTTCCAAAATGCCAAATCCAGCACGAATTCCACACGTCCTCCAAGCTTCGTTTTCAGCTGTTCTGACCCAGAGCAGATGAGCCACAGGAGCTCAGACAGCTTCACAGCCTGCACCAGGCTGAAAGGAGCTGTGAAGGGGGCACAGGGGCAATGCAGTAACTGAAAATCATGCAAAGGTGGTTACTAACAACACTCCAGGACAGCCACAAGTCAGCTGTGGGGATCACAGGATGAAGTGAGGTCAAACATCTCTTACAGGGCAGTCAGCTCTATCAGAGTCCCCACTGTGCAGTGAGAAACCATGGCTTAAGAAATCACTGGAAAGAAGCACTAGGAAAAAACCAATGCAAGTCCACAGGACACAGCCTCTTACTTAAGTCATCTGATGGATTTCACTGTCCTTGTAACAGAACCAAGATCACGACGCAAAGCTTTGAAGTCTTCAGAGCTTAAGGCTTTATCCTAATCCTGTTCCTGATGCTGAAAAAAAATTGTGCTGATTCCTGAAACTGAGAGCAGTGAGGGAGAGCCTGTGGAGCCCACCTGGGTTCCTTGCATGGGGGTGCTTCAAACCTCAGCAGGCATCTGGCCTCTGGAATTAGATTCTGTTCTAAAATCAGGCACTTTGTGATGCCAAACTTGAGAGGATTTCTCAGTGTCTTAATTAGGATGAGGCAAAAGTCGATCCACCTAATTTCCAACTCACTTCAATATTAGATTTGAAAGACCACCTATGACATCATCAGCCTTGCTCGCCTCAGGAGTCTGCACAACAGCAGGCAACAGGATTAGATAAAAATCTAATGAGATAATGTATCTACATAATATTTATGGCACTCACTCTCAGACAGGGTTTTGGTCTTTCGTGCTTGACGTTTATTTTTAAATCTAATTTCCTTTTAAAAGAAACCATGTATTTAAATAACAAGGTAGGAGTGTGAATGAACCTGGGCTTACCAAACCTAAACACCAAGTCCAGCTCAACTTTCCTTCAGCTGAATAACTCAGGCTCCTGCAGAGTGTCCAGTAAAGCCATGCACACACACTCCTCCTCCTGTAATTCCCTCAGCATCTTGCTGTGTCAGATGTTTATTTTAATCTTCACCTGAAACCCTCAACAGCCACACATCAGCAAGACAAGCATGCACCTAAACATACAGTCCCAGCACTTTGCATGCTGCAGCCTCCCAAACATTTAAACAGCTCACCCTCACTAACCCTGGGGAAACAGCCACCCTCACATGCTGCATGTACCAGAGCCAGCTAAAATCCTTGGCTTAGGAAAAAGTAAAAACCCCACAAATCTACACACTGCCAAGATAGAAGTAGTTCCAAACTGAAGCCCCTAATCCAGCAGTCTGGAGGCTCAACTGGATTTTCTTCCAGGATACAAACACCTGCAGGAAACCCTGCCGAGCATCCAGTGCCACATTCAGTTAAAGGGCAATTGAAAAAGTTTAACTCCAATCTGATTCATCCAAACTTCTCAAAGCTGAGTATTTTTCATTGAGTTAAGGCACCAGGACAAAGTAATTTTGGATTCAGGCCTAGAAATGTAAATGTGACGTGATGGATACCCAGGTACCATGAGGCATTAATGCTCTGCTGGCCCAGGGCAGGCATTTCCCATCCATGAGGGTGTGGGAGCACAATCTTTTGGAAGCAGGACATAAAGAGCTCTGAGGCTCTCCAGGTTTTGTGAAGAAGAGGGCACATTCACTCACTCCAGCTCAAATTTCATTCCAAAGGCAGCTCACACCTTCCTGCTCTGTCTTTCTTTGAGCCTTTGCCCCCTCCCCAGCCCCCAGGCTCTCCCTTGCCACAGCCAGCCCAGGTGCACAGACATTTCCAGCTCTGTTTTCCTCCCTCCTGCAGACAGCAGCTGTGTTCACTTCGCCAGTCGGTTGCTATAGAAACAAATCAATCCTCAATAGTTTTATTTTTACCAGTTTCTGTGAAATAGGATTTATCTCATTTCCATGACTAAGCTGTACTCTGGAGCGAGCTCTTTGGGATGGTGACAGTGCCAGCTCAGCACCGGGCAGAGCTTGTGCTGCAGTGACAAGAGGAAACGGCCATCACCCGTGCTCAGAGGCACCTTCTCATCTCCAGGACACTTCACCTTGAAAGGATTCCACAGCCAGAGCACTACAGCTCTCCACAGTTGCATCTGAGGAGTGGAACAGAGCAGGAATGGATGGTACAGCCTGGAAAGGTGATGGGCTCACACAGAGTGGAGGTGTCAGCACATGTTCTCTGCTGAGAGCCAGCCTGGCACTGCCACAGGAGGGGCTCAGCCTCCAGGAACTGCCTGTCCTTTGTGCCAGGGCAGCTGAGAGGGGCTTTCCTTCTGGTCTGGCATGACGTGGATGCACTCCCTCCATGCTGTATTACCTGTACTCTGTGTCACACCTGTCACCTATGTCTTTACTGACCTGTTTGTTTGTCCTTCAGTCTCTCTGAAATGATGTGTTACCTGACAAAAAGCTGGCTCAACGCTGTTTCTTAGCTCAGCTACTCCCAGTACATCAAATACTATTCCAACCATTCATCTCCAGAAAGTTCTGCTCCCTGCCAAAAGGCCTTCCACAGCCAGAGGGGACCTGTGGCACCGAGTGGAGCAGCTCCACCAACACTCATTGCTGGGACACAACCTGCTGCAGGCAGGGAGCAGCAGGGAAGGGGGGACACTGCTGCTCCTGCCTCTCCCTCCTGCTGCATCCAGGAACCATGCAGCCTCAGAGACAGCAGTTTGTTAGACCTGCCAGCTGCACAGCCAAACCTCGAGAAGAGGAGCTGGGGATGGCTGAGCCCCTCATTCCAGCCAGGCCAAGCTGGAATCTTTACATTGCACTGTGAAGTGCACAAACCTGTCACTCAGCATCTAGCTGAGTTCTGCATTGCTCCTGCTTTCAGAACACAGAGTGCTCTGGCTGTGCTCAGATCTGCAGTGATATTTCTTTAGTTTTGGGACCAATGACACGAGTGGAGGCCACAAGGCTGTGGAAATGTCAGGATCTCATCACTCAAACACCCTGGGCTTGGTGACAGGGGTAGCTATGTTTTGTTCCCAAAATTCCTCACACAGATCAATGGCAGGATAAAAACTTGGGGTACAGAAATCAAAAAGCCATCAGGGAACCTCACAAACATCCCCTCAGAGCACTCACAGGCACCTGAGCACAAACAACTCAAGCTTTGTACAGCTGTTCAGGATTCTCCAGCCAGTGCTGGAGCCAGGCCCAGGCATGGCATGGGAAGTAAGTAAATGCAGGTAGTGGATGTGTTTTGTTGCTCCTTCCATGAGAGGACACAGCACAAACCTTAGGTGAGCCCTGCAAACACTCCTGGGAAGGTGTGTAACCTGGCAACTGGAAAAACACCTGGGAGCCTTGAGCCTGGGCTCTGCTCCAGCCCCTGCCACCTTGGGGCACTGTGACTGTTCACATCCTGCACCAACAGCAGCAGTAGCTGCCTTGGTTCCAACATCCTCAGCATCCTCAGCACAACAGAACCCACCTGATGCTACTCACCTGAGACCAGGACCCCCATGACACTCCTCACACAACACCTTACTTAGCTCACAGCAACTCCCTGATAGAGCATTTGAGGTAACCTGCACGAGCACATGAATATTTCCAAAAGTCACCTGGCACTCCAAAACACCCTCAAAGCAAAGCAAAAACTGAGCTTAGGGTTTCACCCTCTGTCTGACAAACACAATGACACATTGACACTCCCAGGACAGGGAGCCCCAGAGAAATCAGCATGTGGGTAAAGACTGATGGGAAGCCAATACCTGGAAGAACGTTCAGCCCAACCTGCACCTGCAGCGCCTTCCACTTCCAATCCCCCTCTCTGCCAACCAAACCCTGGAAACCTGGGGCTGCCCACAGCCCATTGGGAATGAAATGAGACAGGGCTCTCTCAAGGGGCTTTCACAGGAAGGAACCCACCCACCCATCAATTCCCATGTGTCCAGGAAAGCCCCAGGTGCTGTGAAACCACAAGTCCAGCTTTGCACACTGGCTTGGGCTAATGCCACTGCTCTGAGCCCCTGAGAGAGGAGAGCCAGGTGCTCCCGACCCAGCCCTGAACGCGGAACCGCGCTGACCAAAGCACACAAACAAAAACTTTCCAAAAACTGCATCACAAGATCACACAGAGACAAAACACTGCAGAGTCACAGCCAGCAACTGCAGCCTTTGAATTCTTAAAGAAGTACTTAGGAAACAATTCCCAGCTGAGCAGCGGTGCACACCTGTGCCTGTGGCACAAGCACCTTCAGCAACCCCTGTGCTCAGGTGTGTAATTAAAGAGGGATCCGTGTGCACAGGAGGGTGTGGAGAGGGAAGTTTAAAGTGGGTGAGATGATGAATCACAGCAGCAGGACAAGGGGAAGACCCAAGGTTGCCCTGTTCCCTGGGAATGCAGCAGGAGCAGCTCTCTTGTGATGGGGAAGGGGAAGAGGGGGAAGCACCTTGTTTGCACAACCCTTGGAGCCTCCCTGCTGCTCCTGCCACTGTCCCGCCGGACACTGCAGGACTCTGTGCTCACCCACAAGGCCTGGGGACACATGGAGGGACAGACAGCCCCACCCTGACCTCGGGCAGGGCAATCTCCCCCTTCCCTGACAATGGCACCGTGTCCCTTCCCCAGGAATGGCAGCAGACAGGCACAGCTGGAGCCCTGCCTTACAGATCCCTGCTGTAAACCATCAGCCACACCAGAACAAACACCAAACCCCACTTTTTTAAAAAAGAACTCATTTTTCTGACTCCTAACCACCCTTGGACTGTTGGAATCCACCTCAAGTGTTCTGCCATCCCACCATGTCATTCTTTAAACCAACCAGAGCCCCCACCAGCAGCAATGACTGAAAATGGGCTGGAACAAGGGTTGTGGCTTCTGTGGAGCAGCATTCAACCCTTCCCACAACAGATGCGCACCCAAACTCCTCATTCCCAGCAGAAGTGTCTCCTTGATACACTCCCTGGGGACTGCATACCCCATCTGGGGCTCAGCAGCAGCCTCAGTTTCCCCCTCTGGCAACACAGATTCAGACTTTTCACAGCAATAGATGAAAATAAAAAGCTGCTTCTGCAGATTTGGCTTTAACACAACCCATCCCTCATTGCTCCTGGCAAAACCTCCTGAATGCAGCCTGATAGCTCAGCCACAGACTGTTCTGTTGTTTCCTGCCTTTAACTTCACAGTGAACCACTAAAAAAAAAAAATACAATAAATCAAATTCTGCAGCCTCGATGCAGAAGTGGCTCATAACCCCAAGAAACCTCAAGGTTTCACAGACCATTTCTGATTTCTGGACTTGCTGTTGCTCATAAGCCTTAAGCTGTGCATGCTCAGAGTTGGTTTTTTTCTCTGGCTGCTCCCTGCTCCTCACACAGTGCTCTGCCTGTGCCATGATCCACGGCTGGAACCGGAGAAGCAGTGCCTGAGGAGCTGGGATCTGCTCCCTGCTGGGCCAGGCCTCCAGCCGCTCCCCAGGCCCTGGCAGATCCCAGGGGCTGCGTGGACGCCAGCAGGGAGCTGAGCCTCCCAAACCCTGGCAGCCATCACCTCTTTGTGAGCCCACCATCTGCTCTGGCAAATCCACACTCCCACTTTCCCCCTCCTGAATCCTTCTCATTCCCCCAGCCTGCTGTCAGCATTCCCAATTCCCTTCAGCTTCCCACTGGGATTTATTCTCCTGCCCAATGCCCTGAATGTTGCACCCTGGTACATTCACCCCTCGAGAGAGATTTAAATTGCCCTTGAAGTTCCTCCTCCTGTGGCTTGTCCCACTGCATCCCATGCTGCTTCCTGCTCACCTGCAGCCATGGGTGAGTGGAGTCTGTGCTGCCTCCACACCCAGCGGGCCCTGCTCAGCCTGGGCAGGAGCAAAGCAGCCCAGACTGTGACAAAGTTCACATTTAACTGATAACAGACTGATGGCAGTCCAGGTTACCTGATAAAACACCACATTCCAAGGAATTTACTGCCAGGGTTATCGTCTACCACTTCATGGAGCACAGCACCTGCTTTTTTTGGAAGAGAAATGGCCCAAACCAACGAGTGCCAGCTCAGAGCAGGTGCCAGCTCAGCACCTACCAGGTGTAATGTGGGAATTCCAGGGAATGCCTGGTTTGCACCTCACTCAAAACTGTATTTTTGAGACACCTGAAATGCAGAACTGACAGAAAAAGCTGTGACTGGCACCTCAGGAGAGAAGAGCTTTGGGAACAGATTATCCAAATAGTGGGACTTAAAAAGAAATAAATAAAATAGGAACTAAAATAGGGACCTGAAATCGGGTGGAGAAAAGAACAAAGGTGCCGGCCCAGCAACGTGTTTATGATCCTGTTCTGGGAATGAGCTCTGGGGGTGGAGAGCAGCTCAGCAGTTCCCGTGTCAGGAGGGATCCTCACAGACATGAGGAGCCTCAGCAGGACCAGGGATCAGCCTGAGCAGAGCCAGGGGCTGCCCGAGGAAGGGACAACATGGAGCACACAGACCTGACTGAGGGCAGGCTTCTCCCCACAACCAAGGAGGGCAAAGTCCTACATTAGAAAAGTTCCCATGTTCTAGCATTGGAAAAGGTGAGGTTTTCTCCACCCTAAAATTCATCTGTCTGGTCCCTACAGCCTGTCCCAGCCTGCCTCCTGCACCCTCTGGCCTCTCCTTGCAGGGCCATTCAGCAGCTGCTTCTCATCAAAACCTCATCACAAGCTCCTCACCCGGAGGAGTCTCCTAACACAGCCAGAGCCCAGCAAGTGCTCAGGAGCTGGGAAACAGTCACAAAACCCCTAAATGGCAGTAGATGGCACACAGGACACATTGCCATGCCCCACAACCTGCAGCCAGGCCAGGAACCAGTGTGACAGGCACAAATCCCAGTTGTACAGGGAGAAACAGGGTCAGGGGCTGGGACTTGGGCAGGGGAAAGGGGTAGTTCCACTGTCACCAGCAGGTACATCCAACAGCCATGGTAGTGAACACAGAATATGAGTGACAGCTGTGACAGCCACCATCCTTCAGACAGGTGTCTGTGCATGCAGCCATGCTCTCATGTGAGAAACACAGAAACAGGGTCAAAGGGATGGCCTGGCTCACTCTGGCACCACGGGACTGCTCCAGGCCCATGGCACCACGGGCACTGTCCCAGGGAAAGGCAGGGAAAAGGCACCATCATGCCCAGGTGCTGTCAGGCAATGTCGGATGTGGTTCAGCTCACAGGGTGTTCAACTGCACCAACCCTCTGCACACATCTGAGCCCCCTGTGGGCACATCCATCCCACTCAAACAAGGGCTCAGACTGTTTAATATATCAAAAGAGAAGAACAAAGCTCGACCCAAAGGGTATATTTACGTTTCAGAAAGGCAAACGTGTGCCTCAGGGCAGGGTGAGCTCTCACATGCCTGCAGGCCTCTGCCATCAGCACAACCTGCATGTATCCAGCTGGGTTATGTGAAAGGAAAAACGGATCAAATTCGGCCAAAAAGGGGCAAGTCACATCCCTCTGAGCAGTCAGGTTGCATAGCAACAATGTCACTTGGCACCGGACACAAATCTCCTGCACACCTCCCAGTACAGACCAATTGCTCAGGGACCAGGAGCATTCCCAGCAGAGGCTGAAGAGGCCCACAGCTGCAGCTCCAGAAGTGCAGCAGCGAGAGGTAATGCCAAAAAATGGGGAAAAAAATCCCAACAAACTAACAAAGGTCCAAGAGCTTCAACCAGCAAATTCCACAGCACGGAGCTGGGGATGAGCCGGCCGCAGACCCGACAGAGTGTCACTGCCAACCGCGACAGTGCCAGCGCAGAGCCCGGATACCTCGCCTGACACCCAGCTGCGCACCCCAGGAAAGTCATCCCGCAGCTCTAACACAGCGGGACCGGCCCCGGCACGGAGCCCTCCGGACACAGCACGGCTTCCAGCGACGCCAGCCTGCAGCATCCGCACAGCAGCGGTTTGATGCCACGGGGACAGGCCACCCGCGGGCAGCACCCAGCCCTGGCAGCGCCGGCTCCAGACAGCCAGAAAGTCACTGCTCTCTCCTCTCCCAGCCCAGCGGCCCCCGGCTGCTCACCAGCCCGAGGAGCTCCGCCGCAGCTTCCTCTGGCACGGCCCCCTCGCATCCCTGGTCCCACCAAACTCTCAGGGGTGCCCAGGTCTCGCAGCCCGCTGCAATGTCTCATCGCACACCCTCGGCGCTCGATTCCTACCCGGAGAGGCTCCAGCTCCGGCCCACCCCCCCGGGGGGACAGACCGCGGCTTCCCCCGCAGCACTGCAGCCCCAGGAGCCCCCGGCATCCCTTTGTCCGGGAGCCCTGTCCGCACTCCGTGAGCACATCCAGCCCCTACAGCTGCCCCAGCCCCGCTCCCCTGCAGCCCCCAGCCCCACGCACGCGACCCACAGCTCCCGCTGCCTTCCTGTCCCGCAGCCCCACCACCAACTCCCGGTCCGCGCAGAGCCCGCACCTCATCTCAAATGCTTCGGTCCCCGCTCCCGGGGCCGCGCTCACCTGAGCAAGCTGGACAGCGGGTGCCCCACACCGACGCTCCCGCCGCTCCCGCCACCGCCTCCCCCCGCGGAGCCGCCGCCGCTGCTGCCGCCACCACCGGAGCCGCCGAATCCGGAGCTGAGGCGCTTCCCCGACAGCAGCTTCTCCACGGCCGGGAGGTTCCCGGTGCGCGCGGCCTCCAGCAGCTCCTGCTCCTTCCCCATGGCCGGCGCGGCCCGGGCGCCCGCGCGACTTCCGGGGCGGGCCCGCGGCGGGCCCGGGGGCGGGGTCTGGGGGGCGGAGTCTGGTATGTGGGCGGGACAAAGGGCGGGGTTAGTGTAGGCTCCGCCCCCGGCGCTGCCCGTGGTCGCTCAGCCGCGCTCGTTTGGGGCGGGTCTGGGGAGGTTTCCCGTGTGGGGTGCGGGCGGTGGGGCCGCTCTAACGCCGTGTCCCGGCACGGTCCGGCTGTGGAGACGGCGGCTCAGAGCGGGGCCCGTCGGTCCGAGAGCGCAGGGCCCGGGGCTGAGCCCCGCAGAGGCCCCCCTCCACAGCCCCGCTGCCATGGCGACAAGCCCGGCCCCACGCATTCCCTCGCGGCGCCCGTAGCTTTGCGTTATCAGGAGGCGCCTTTAGTGCGCCGTTGGCTTGGTGACGTGCTCCTCCTCCATCGCGGCGCCCGTGGAATGCGTGATTAGGATGCGCTGCTGAGTCGCTGTTGCCGTGGCAACGGGCACCGCCCCCCGGCGCGGCGCTCGCAGCCGGCTGTCATCAGGAGGTGCCGTCGCATCTCCGTTGCCATAACTACGGATTCCACGGCCCCCGGCGTCGCCGGTAAATGTGCGTCATCAGGAGACGCCCCGGGCGCGGCCATGGCGGACCCGGCCCGGGACGTGCTCGGTGCCGCCGCTGTCCCGGAGCCGCCGCCCGCAGGCTCATCCCCGCCCGTCGCCGGCGATGGGGCGGCGGCCGCGGGGGAAGCGGCAGCCGCAGAGGGAGCGGGAGAAGGCGAGGTGGGGGAGGCTGGCGGTGGCAGCGAGCTCAAAGCGGAGGTGGCGGACGGGGAGGTGAGGCGGAAGCGGGAGCGGGGCCGGGCCGGGCCGCGGGGCCGCAGAGCGAGCGCTGCCCTCTCGTCCAGGTGAGGAGCGCGGAGGGGGAGGCGGCGGACGCGGAGGACTCGGGGCTGCAGGCATGTGCGGCCAGGAAGGTGAAGCTGGAGCTGAAGGAGCGGAAGGAGAAGAAGCAGAAGGTGGACGAGGACGAGATCCAGAAGATGCAGTGAGTGCCGGCGCGGCGGTGCCTGGGAGCTCGGGAATCGTGTCCCCGGTCGGTGCCGCAGCCCCGTCCCAGATTCCCCCTCCACCCAACGCTCCCCTCTCCTCCCGGCCCCGGCTGGTACCACGGGAGGGCTGTAAATGATCGTTCTCTCCCTCGCAGGATCCTGGTCTCCTCCTTTTCCGAGGAGCAGCTGAACCGGTACGAGATGTATCGTCGCTCTGCCTTCCCCAAGGCCGCCATCAAACGGGTACGAGAGAGGAGCAGGAGCCCGAGCGGGGCGGGCTGGGCGCTCCCCCGGGCCCCTTCTGGAGCTGTGCCACCCCCACGGCTCAGCCCATTGCTCGGGGACAGCTGATCCCGATGGATTCCAGCTCAAATCCCCGCACCAGGACCTGGTGCTGCAGCTCAGGGGCTGGGTGGGGCTGAGAGGTCCCAGCGTGTGGGGCTCTGACTGTCCTTGCTGTCCCTGTCCCAGCTCATCCAGTCCATCACCGGCACCTCCGTGTCCCAGAACGTCGTCATTGCCATGTCAGGCATCTCCAAGGTGTTTGTTGGGGAGGTGGTGGAGGAAGGTGAGTGGCACCTGCTGAGTGACAAGTGAAGAACCTGGGGTAAATTCCCTGCTTGGAGCAGGACATGGAACAGGACTGGGTTTTCCATGGTTCTCCCTTCCAGCAGGGGCTCGGGCTCAGAGCAGGGCCTGGTGAAGCTGCTACAGCCCCTCTGATCCCACCAGTGTTGCTGCTTCTCTTCAGGCAGAGGACCTGGGGTGGCAGCTCAGTCCCAGAGCAGCTGCATAATGAGGATCTCATTAGTGCTACAGGGGCAGAGGAGTTCCTTAAGCCTCCAAACCTGCCCCAGTCTTCCTTTGTGCAGTGGGCTCAGATCAGTTTGGGACAGGGGTTGGGAGCTGAGCCAGCTGTTTTTGCTCAGCTGTGGGGGGGATCACAGCCCACCCAGCCCCTAGGGCTCCAGAGCAGAGGCTTTGAGCTGATCCATTCCCTGGACCCAGCATCTCCACAGTGCCTGAGTGGTTTAGAAGCTTTTTGTCCTGGCTGCTGCCCTGGGACTCCTGCAGAAGGTTCATTCCTGGCTCTGAGCTGCAAATCCCAAACACAAACATTACCTGTTCCTTTCAAACTGCACTGAAGCAGCAGCAGGGGATGGGCAGAGCTCAGCTGGCCCCTGCCATGACCTCTGTGTCTGTTTGTTCAGCTCTGGATGTGTGTGAGAAGTGGGGGGAGCTGCCCCCGCTGCAGCCCAAGCACATGAGGGAGGCCGTCCGGAGGCTCAAGGCACGCGGGCAAATCCCCAACTCCAAGTACAAGAAGATCATCTTCCACTGAGAGAGGCTGAGATGAGCTTCCTGTAGGACCTTTCCACATGGACTCTTCCCTAAAGGCCCCTTTTGGGGTGGCCTGTGGGACCTCAAGGATGTTCCTGCTGTCCCTGCCCACACTGGGCAGAGCCTGGATGCACTTTTGACCTGGATTTGGGGTCTCAACACAGAAGGGAGAAGAACATCCAGGGGCTGCAGAGCATTTCCTGCTGGTCCAGATGTGCCATCTGTGTGGCTTTTTTTTGTACATTAAACTTATTCTTGTGTTTGTAACCTGACTGGGATCTGCTCGTTGTGTGACCCAAGGTGCTCCCGGCCTGGGGCAGGGCTGGTTCCCTGGGAACGTGCTGGGAGCTGGGACAGCTGAAGTCACGGCTCAGCTGTGTTTCCAAATCCAGGAGCTGCCCATAAAACAGCAGCGTTGGGAAGGGAGTGGGAGGGAAAAGCAGGAAAAGAGGCCCGAGCCTGGAAGGAGGTTAATAAGTTTAATTCTGCTTGTGGTTCATAGAACCAATAAATGCATCAGTGGAAACAAACTGCAGCAAAGTTGCAATACTGCCTAAAATTCAAATTCAAGTTCAGACTTGCACATTCCCCTTGTCCCCTTCCAGGGGCCCTGGGAGCTGCTCCTGACCCTGTGAGAGGTGCTGAGGCCACGTGCTCTCCTACAGCACCTGTGCTGGGCAGGACTCCCTGGACTCTCACTGGAACAGAGGAAGAATCCTTAAATAAGAGGCTCCAGAAAGTAAACTTTGATATTTACAATCTGTGGGGTTCCAGGAGGTTTTGTCCTCCCACATGTGTGGGTTTTGGGTTACAGTCCTTTTCACTGGGTCTTCAAAGCAAAGGAAATGCTTGAATTCTTCAACAAAACCCACTGACTGAATTGCTGGAGCAAGGAATTTGCTGTAAACAACCTGCCCCCAGCTGTGCTCAGCCTGCACATGTGGGAGGAGCTGTGGGACCCTGCAGGTGGGCACCAGGGCTGGGCAAACCCTTGGCATACCCTTCCCATACTTACACAAAATGGCATGAAAATTTGAAAAAGCAGAAGAGAGAAACCTCCCATGTTCAAGCAATTAATGAAGAAAAACCAGGAATACTGTGGTATTCCACCTCAGGCAAGCAGTTCTTGGAGCTCTTGCTCCTCACAGGGAGAGGGAGCAGCACAAAGGTTTGGTGAAACAAAATCCAACTTCTGCTCCTGGGCTCTGGGCAGTTCCCAGTGCTGCTCAAAGGGAGCTGCTCCACGTGGGGTGTTCAGTGTTTTCCTTTTGGGATCAGGGCTGGCAGGTGGTTCTGGTGTCCCATCCCAGGCAGCCCCTCAGTCCTGCTGAGATTCCACCCAGTGCTGAAAACCCCACAGCTCCTTCCTCAGCAGCCACAGCTGCTCCCCATCCCCACTGGGGAACTCGGGCACACAAAGCTCTGAGGACAAGGTGCATCCCAAAAACCACCCAGGTCACCTCCTTCTGAGACTGAACCAACCTCCCTCAGCCCTTCTTTGATAGCAAATTTAAACAGTGCCTTGTAAGGAATTAATTCCTGTATCAATAAAGCCAAACACTGTGGGATTAAGTGAGAATGAATTGGACTAAGTCTCATACACTGCATCCATCTCTACACAAGGAATTACTGGTGGAAAGGGGAATCTGAAGGAATTTCTGTATTATCTTCACCCTGTTCTTGTGGGAATAGTGAGCTGTGTGCCCTCACTCCACAGTGGGAAATCCCATCTCTGTTTCCAGGTGACAGCAGCCCTGCTCTCCCAGCAGAGCTGACCCTTCTGCCACCCTGTCCTGTCACTGCCCAGGTGCTGAAGTGACCACCCTGCTCCTGCCGTGGCCCCTGGCGAGCACAGCTGGGCAAGAACACAAGAAGGAAGAGTGAAAGAAGCAGAAACCCCAACATGAACCATCTCCAGATGCCACAACAAAAGCTGGAGGCTGAAAGCCACCCACAGATGAGGAGACACGAGGTGTTCCCCCCACGTCTGACCTGGTGTTCCTGGGCTGACCATGCCCTGGCTCAGTGCAGCACTCCCAGGCCAGAACAGAGCAAACTCCTCCTCATTCCTCCCATCTGTCCCAGCCAGGCCCCCTCCCTTCCCTCCCTCTCCCCACTCCTCTGCAGTCACAGCTGGTTTCACTCCTGGAGTTGGACCCGTTTGGCAGTGAAATGACCAAACCTGCCCTGCTGGTGCTGGTTCCCTGTCCCTGGCAGTGCCTCAGAGCTGGAACAGGGGGTTGTACTTCCTGATCTCCTGCAGAAGGCGAGCCTTGTCCATGTTGGCTTCTGCCAGGGCCAGTTTCATGGTCTGGAGCTCCCTTTGCAACTCTGGCACTTGCTTGAGCTACAAGAGACAAACAAAGAACAAGGCAGGAGTCTTCAAGGTCCAGAGTGAGCTGCTCCAAGGAAAAACAAAGCAGGAGCTTTTGGGATGAATTACACAGAGACACAACCACACTGACAGAACACTTTGGGAACCTCTCAATTAGTGTTTCTCTAACAACAGGACACAGTGGAGAAGATGGAGCCAATCAGGAAACAATCTCCAAGCAGATTCTGAAAGGGAACAAGTGAGTTCATGCTGGGCAAGGTGCCCTCACTCCTCGAAACACTCAGAGAAGGAGGCACAGGCTGCTCCTTGGGGCACTCCCTTGCTGCAAATCACCACACCTGCCCAGGACTGCAAACACAAAAAGGCAAAAGAGAATTGCCAGCTCTCTGTTGTCCAGACTGCAACAGGCAGCAGTGACTCACCTGCAGCCCACGTGCTCCTGTTGCTGGGGCTGGTGAGACAGACTCTGATGGGGCCTTCTGCTCCTCAGGGACTGACACAGGTTTTTCCTGTTTCTCTGAGTCCTTCTCCTGGGAAGCTGGAAAGCAACAGAACCCACTCAAATGTGGACATTCACATAACAAGGCTCTCAGAACAAAAAAATAACTTTAATTAATTTCTTTCCTTCTTCACTGCCCACCCTTCTTTTTGCACAGAGAAATAAAATTCTCTTTCCCCTTGCAAAATGGAGAAACTAAAAAGTAATAATGGATCCTGTCTGTGTATGCTTAAGGAAACACCAGACATGAATTCTCACACCAGGGAACAGAGGCAGGGACTGCTGCCACAACAGGAAACACACAGAGAGACTGCTCCCACCTCAGAGCCCATCCTTCCCAGCAGCAACCATCACGTCCCAGTCTCTTCCAGCACAGCCTGGGGGTGCAGAGGGACAATAAAACCAGGATTTTACTGACCTGTGAGATAGAAGACGCCGTCATCCCTGCGCCTCACCACAACGTGATCCATTGCCAAGGTGATGGGGACAGGGCCAGGGGAGGTGGGGTACACTGGGGGGCTGTCATCCTGGAGAAACATGAAGTAGAGAAGGAATGAGCAGCTGTGACAGCTCTCAAAAGGACTTCCCTTGCCTGCAGCCTCCTCAGGAGCAGCATTACTGACCAGCAGTACTGCCAGACTCATGGGAGTGAGTCCACTCCAGGGAAAGGCCTGGCTTTATGTACAGGGTGTACAGGTACACACTTCCCTCGTGTTCCTCATTCATCCCTAGGACAGCTTTTAGAAGCAAAACCAAACAGTCTCAGAAGCAGAGAAGCTCTACAGAGGCCCCCAGCAATCCCACAGCGTCTCTTCCCAAGTGCAACCCTGCAAGCGAGCTCTGCCTTGGGGGGAATCTCTCACCTTCAACGTGATTTTGGCATCCACCACCTCTATCTCCATGGGGATCACCTCTGGGATGATTTCATCCTCGAGGAAGGGTCCCAGGCTGGTGAGGCAGGACATGCAGAGCTCAGTGCAGCAGCTGTGCAGCAGCAGCCGGAGGAAGCCGTTGCGCTCGGCCAGCGGCGAGTGAGCGGCCGCGCGCGGCCCCGACTGCAGGCGCAGGCACAGCTCGGGATGGGGCTGCCGGGGCTCAGGGCTCGCAGGCTTCTCCACGCCTGGATCTCCTAGAGCTGGGGCAGAGAGAGCTCGCTGCACAAGGTATCAGCTCAGAAAAGGCTGTGGAAAGCCCATCTCAGTCCAAACAGGCTTTGGTCTGACATCATCCCTCACATGAGAGAAATGCAAATTCCCAAGGACTAAGAGCGCACACCACTGAACTGCCCCTGGAGCTGGACCATTTCAGGTCCCAGGCATATCCCTCTCTCACCACACTTTAAAACTGGTCCCTGTTTTGCATGTACAGGACCTGGCCCAGTGCCCCAGTCACTCTCCAGAGCTGCCCCAACTCTGCCCTCCAGAGCTGACTCAGTGTCCCACTCGCTTTCCAATTCTGCCCCCCAGAACTGCCCCAGCTGCCCTCCACAGTGTCCCAACTCTGCCTCCACAGCTGGCCCAGTGCCCTGCTTCACTCTCCAGAGCTGACCAGCCTCTCCCCATCCCTTTGCTCTGCTGTGGCCACTGGCAGGACTGGGAAAGGCAGGATCAACAGCCTGGAAACTGCTCACACTTCACTTTCACATCAGGTTTGGGGTTGGAGCTGCTTTTGGTTTTGTTTAGGTTACATTTTTTGGGGTGTTGAGGGTATAGTTGATTGTTTTTAGGTTTGGCACTTTTTTTAAATTCAAATTTAGGGGAAGCACTGTAGACCAAAAGCATTTTTCACAGAACAGAAGTAACTTTGCAGGTTCCCTAGACAGCTTTATTCACACTTTTAATTAATTTCAAGCATCCTAGCAGCAATTTTAAAAAAAACCCCATCAACGATTACTAGGCACCACGGAGCCTGACTGTGTAGGCACTTGGGAAACATCTTTCAAATGCCAGATCTGAACCCTCACACACGAGTTGTGTTCAATCCTAACCACCCCAAACACTGAGGCCCCAGTTAATGGAATATCCCCTGAGGGAGGCTGGTAAAAAAGCCAGTTCTAACAGTGCAGCTGAGTCCCAGAGCAGCATCTTACCCACGTAGCCACGCAGGAACTGCCACATGCCAACGTTGTTCAGCTGCTCTGGAACCACGTTCATCACTTGTAAAGCCACAGACAAATCATCTCCTTGCACCTCGATTGCACAGTTCACATCATTCATCTTCAGCACGAGGACAGACACCTGAAACAGCCACCAAGAGCTCGTTGGTTACAGCAAATGCCTCGCTTCCAGAGCCCCCCAGGGACAGAATCCCAGCACCAGGCACTGACCAGCTGCAGACTGGGGTCTTCACTCTGGGACGTGGAGCTGTTCACCTCAGGGGACACCCCACCCTCGTCCTCTGCCACCAGGCTGCCTCTGCTGCCCATGTCGTTGTGGGCCTGGGGAAGCTGCCCTGAAGGAAGAGGGTCCAGGCTGGGCTCTGAAATGGAAGTAAACAACAACTCAATTCCATTTCCTTTTCTGGAAGTCCTGACATCAGCATCTGACTGAATCTCCAGCCTCTCTGGAGGTACCATCCTCTGGAGAGGTCTCTCCAGCTCCTCAGATGAGCTTAAGCAACACAGGGTTGAAGTGAAAGATGTGCAGAGTACCCAATATCCAAACCAGCCCTTCCTAAATGCTTTGTACCACCTGCCACCAGCACATCACAGCCCCCCAGACACCACTGGGGTGTGCAGGGTCACCCCACACTGATTTACCCTCCTCATCTCAAAGAAAAGGCACCTACAAAAGCAGAAAGAGCCACTGTGAGGCAACTCCTTAAGACCTTCCAAAACAAGGAGCAGCAAAAGTGATTCCATAGGAACACGGCACGGATGTGCTGCCTGTAGCACAAAGCTGTCACTCCTGTGAGATGAGGGTGGGGAGAGGAAATGCCAAGGGCTTTACCAGAGTCTGTGAGCATCACGAAGCCATCACTGCCATCACTGTCCACGGACAGCCCATCCTCAGGGCCACTCCCATCCACGGATGTGGTGTCAAAGGAATGCTGGGATGAGGTTCTCTTCATGGAGAAGAAACGCATCCGGCCGCTGCCCGCTCCGCCCGGGGTCACTGCTCCCTCCTCTGCTTTGGGCACAGAATCCCTACAGAAAAACCCAACAAAAACCAGTGATAAATGCAGGCAGCTGAGCCTGCAGATTATCTGAGTGTTGGGTTGGTCTCTGACTACTTGCAAGTCAGACTTCAGTATGCTCAGAACAGCCTCAAGACATGAACACTTAACCCATCTGCAATCCAAATACAGTGGAAAGCAGGGGAGTCGCTGGCCTCTGTCTCCTCCTCCTGCAGCCCGGGAGCCTGGCCTGCTCACCTGGCTGGGGGCAGGGACAGCATCCTCTGCATGGTGGAGGTCATCTTGTCCCGGCTCAGGCTCAGGGCATCCTTGGTGAAGGACATGGCCTCCTTGGTGAGGTCCATGGTGGCGTGCAGAGCTTCCTTGGTGGCGTCCTTGGTGATGTGCAGAGCACTGGAGAGCTCCACCTCGATGTTCCGCAGCGGGATGAGCTCTGCCTGGCCATTGAGGGCGACGCCTCCTCTGCCCGAGGGCTGCGTGTCTGAGGCTGGGCTGGAAGGGAGATCAGGAGGGCTCTGAGTGTGGCTGCTGGCCTCTGCTGGTTTTTCTGCAACCAGGGCTTCCACAGCTTCGTGTGCTTCCTCTATCAAGCCTTTCTCCTCTGCGCCCTTACCGCAGGGAGCTGCGCTCAGGGCTCCGTCGCTGGCGGATCTCGGGAGGCTCTCCAGTGGGACACTGGTACCAGTGTCCTGGATCCCACTGTCCTCTGGGAGCTCTGAGGTGCTACCTAAGCCCTTCTCTGAACTGCTCTCTGATTTCAGCTCCTTCTCTTCAGCTGCCAGCCCCTCCTTGCTGTCTGAGGGCGAGAGCTCGGACTCAATCAGGCTGGTTGTGTCCGAGTCCAGGGACCTGGGTTCCACGACAGACCCTGGAGCAGGGGTCATGAGCAGGGCCACCTCAGTGCTGTGGAACATAACTCCCACACAAGCAGACATGGGATCTAAAGGAGACCCAGTCATTTCCTGGGTATCTTGGGCCAGCTGCTCCTGTAGTGTTTGCAGAACTTCCTTCATCCTGAGCAGCACCAAGTACTGGTAGTGGTTGAGCCGAACTTTGACATGGACAGAGGAGGACACGAGCACGTGGATATCAGCAGAAGCTTCCAGCTCTTTACTGTCTAATCCTTCATCAACTTCACAGTCAGATTCTCCCAAGACATCCATTGTGTCTGGAGCCTTATAGATACTCTTCAGATCCTGGTCAGTCTTCGATCTTTGACAAACACCGTGCTCTCTGGAGAGGTTCACGTTCTTAGAGTGGTTGCTAAAGCTGGCAGAAGGTTTGATTTTCACCTCAGAGGTGGCCACTTTCTGTCGTTTAGATATCTGAGCTTGCCCCCACCTCTTAGGCAGGCAGGCCCATATGGAAAGGGGAAAAGGGTCAATAAAGCTAAGGGCTCTGCCCTTGGAGCTTTCGGCCCCCTCAAAGCCCAGGGAGAGCTCACTGAAATTCACAGACCACAGATCCTCAGAGGCAGAGGATTTGTGAGGCAGCTGGGGAAGGCCCGGGTGCTTCTGTGGCCTGTCATCCAGCTGGTAGGCGTGGCACAGGAACAGGGTGTGCAGGAGGCTGAAGCTGCCCTGCGCCCGGGGAAACTCGGCGTAGCTGGAGTGGAAGAACTCGGACCCCGCGAATTTACGGAAGAGGCTCTGGAGGTCCTGGCAGCTGCAGGAGGGAGCGTGGCGGGTGTTGGTGGCTGTCACCTCTGACGCGCACACGCACAGGGCCCGCGGCCGGTCCCGGTGCTCCGTGACTTTCTTATCCACGGGGATGCTGAGCTGCAGAGGGAACACACGACAAGGCACGAGGTGAGAAAGGAAGAGCAGAGGTTTAATCTGGATGAGAACCCCAGCACCAGCTTTACTGCCCACAGACCAAACAAAGCCAACACAAGTGGCAGACAGAGCACAGTCAGAGGAAGGCAGCAGGTGTGTTTCCTCTTTATGGACTCCAGCTATGTCCTGGTCTCATGTTCCTTTCACAGAGAGAACACTGAAGACTGGGAAAGGAAGGAAAGGAATGGTACCTTCAGCCTGAAGCCATCCAGCCGGACATCCACATGCTCATCCCGCTTGCCTGAGTCCTCCAGCTTGTAGATGGCTTTGAACTGCTCCAGGCTGCGACACAGATCCAGGCAGAAGAGATTTATCCAGAGCACACTCGGTGTGTCCAGGGTGAGCATCAGGCCGTTCAGCTGCATGTACAGGTTTGGGCATGGAACTAGAAGGAAACAGATTAATGGTATCAGGAAAGGCCCCTCAGGTGCTCTGCAGCTCAGTGCAGAACCTGCACTGACAGCACCAATGCAGGGGTTTCAACATCCCTGGGAGACACATCTCAGAGAGGAAGCAGCTGTGGTGCACCCAGAGGAAGGAGGTGACCCATTAGGACAGCACCCAGAGCACCCCATGGCTCTGCTCCAGGGCTCCAAGTAAGGCTGAACCCCAACAATTGGGCAAACAGCAGCTGCTGCAATTCCTTCCTGCAAGCACAGCTCTGCTTCCACGTTGTGCACAAACTCCATTCCAACTCCCCACAGAAAAAAAAAAAAAAAAAACCAAAAAAAAAAAAAGAGAGAGATGGCAAACATAAGAAAACTAAATAACAATGGACAGAGAATATCTAACAAGATTAACACATCTAGACCATTGATGGCTCTTTCAGAAACTTGTGAAAGAAGGTGCTAACCTTGATGTATTACCTGGAAAGTCCTGATTGTCTGGGAAGTAATATTCTGTGAATTCAATATGGATTGCAGAGACCTGATCAGGGAGTTTGAAGATTTTTCTACTACAGGAAAGCAAGGTGGAGGGTTTCTTACTTTGCTGCCCAGCTGTAGAGACCTGAAAACAGAATGAAATGCAGTTGTGCAGAACTCAGACTTGGCAAATCCAGGTGTCCCAGTGACCCATCAGTTGCCTGTATTCAATCTGCCTCATTTACACATCAAACATACACTGCTTTCAAGCAAAAACATAATCTTCTTCTACCTGCTGATATTGCCAACTCCTCTCCTTTGAGGAAATTTAGTTCTTTGTGCCTCCTGTCACTGCTAGTAAGAGCTGTGACAAGCAGAATTAGGTGACATGAGCAAACAGAACAGAATTCTGTTACAGCTGTCTGCAAGATCAGCAGCACATTGGCAAGTTCATCATAGTATCGGTGCTGCAAAGACCAAAATCAGCTCTTGGATGGATACAGCGCACATGGATGCAGGGCCTGAAAACCTGAGGGGAGACTTACACCTCCTCTGTCAAAAATCACATCCACTGACTTCTCAAAGACATGGAATGTTTTACACTGGGCATGCCTAATGCTTGGTGTAAGCTTAGATAGAAACAGAGGGCAGAAACCCGTGGTTATGCAGTTCCTTCTGAATGTGAAAACTATCAGCAGTTCACTCTTGGGTTAAAAGTTTTACAGGCAACACCATAACACCATTCAGGTTCTCCGGGCAGCGCTTTGGATGTCGTAGGATTTGCGAGATTCTTTGAATCAGATCTTGAATCAAATAATTCTCTTTTTAGCAGAGCCGTTACCATCTGCAGCCAGTGCTGAGGTGCCTACCTGGTGCACATCCAGGTCGTCCACCCGCAGCAGCACGCAGCTGGAGCGCAGCCGGTGCCAGGGCGGGTGCCGCAGCCGCGGGAGGCTCGTGGGGGGAGCCCGGCCCTTCTCCGGGGGGCTCTTCTGGGGACTCTGGGGAGGGTCTGTGGGGACAGACAGGCACAACCAGCAGGGTTTTAGTCACCTTCTTTGCACCATCAGTACCAACACCTCTGTGCTTACTGTGCAGAACTAACAGCCCCAAAATTAGAAATGGATGAACGCGGCTGGGCAGGAGAAACACTCAGGATTTTTGAAGGAAGAGCACTGTGAAAGGTGACTCTGTTCTGTGGCAAGAAAACACATTCCTAAGCCAGGTCTTAAATATGTAATTTCATCCTTGTATCTTATGGAGAAACTCAATAATCCACTGCAGCCTGTCCATCCTTGCTGCAGTGCTTTCCCAGCCACCTTCCTTTGCTATTTTATCTATGATTTTTAAGTGCATTCCTGCACCAACAAATCAGCCTGCTCAGCTGGGGACAGGCAACTAAAGGTTTTGTTGGATGGAGAAAAATTGGTACCACCTCCTGCTTCATTGGTTTTATCAAATACCGTTACCTGGTTTCCTTTTGAAAGGGGAAAGGGGAGTCCTGGCAAACGCAGGGTCTGTTTCTTCATAAAACTTCTCCATCTTGCTTTGAAATTCATTGACCAACTTCTTTGCCCACTGTCCCCGAGTCTCCATTGCTTCACTGTACCTCACCCAATGCTTGCAGGCATCTCCTGCAGAGA
This sequence comes from Cettia cetti, assembly GCA_013401135.1. Classification (NCBI taxonomy): domain Eukaryota; kingdom Metazoa; phylum Chordata; class Aves; order Passeriformes; family Sylviidae; genus Cettia; species Cettia cetti. The sequence goes on along the minus strand of VZUI01048933.1, from coordinate 15,442 downwards.
AACAAACATCCTGGCTTTAAAAATGCAGTTTCTTTCTTCCAGTCCAACCTGAAATCATAAAACAGTTCTTTAAACTCCTTTTTTTACCCCCCTCCTCAAGTTGTGAGGCCACAGGCTCCCTACCTGCCCTGTGGAAAGGATAATAATCAAAAGCCATCCTCCTGAAGGTCAGCTGGATGGCACCACCCAGCATCCCATGCTTCAAAGCACCTGTGAGGAACAGAGCAGAGGAAACCTGGTCAGCTCTGCAATCCAAGCCCTGATCCAGGAGAATTCAGAACCACATTGCTCTGATTGCCACCACAGCCAGGATTAGGGTACCATCTTCAGGAATCTGGACCAAAATCTTGTCCTAGGCAAGGAGAAGGACACCTGAATCTCCTGGTCAATGATTTATATGGCAAGAACCAGGCCTGGAAACTCAAATCTCAAACTGCAAAACCCAGTGCTCCCCAACCCTCTTCCAGACAGAACAACACTGCCTCAGCTGTTGTTTTTTCTTCTGCTGCTGTTTTCCTTTCTCCTGACCTGACTCCCGGGTGTGGCTGTCGTCACAGATGTGCAGGTCCAGACGGGAGATGAGCAGGTGGTAGGAGGACTCCTTCATGTCGTGCTTGTCAAAGTACTGCCCGATGCTGCTGGCATTGGGGCTGGCTCCAAAGGGCTGAGCCCAGGACTGCTGGGCACTGGGAGCAGGGGGGGTGATCTGTGGGAGAGGGACAAGATCAGTGAGAACTCAGAGAGAGGGCAAACACAGAGGTTATAACACAATTAATCAACTCATGCAAATCTTCCAGCCTGTAAAGCATTGGTTTATAGGATTCAATTGGGATTCCCAGGATCTGGATCCTTTTCTGTGCTCCCTGGAGCAAAACATTTTGTCTGTGGCTCTGCCAGCTGTGTGCACTTCTCCTGGAAGATGTTTTAAGATTCTTGGGCAAAAACGACCAAGTATTTTTCATCCCTCCTGTGCAACCTCACTGCACTATGTGTGCCTCCCTGCTTCCCTGGAGATTCCAACTCCAGCAGAAATATTCCTCTTCCTTCATTCTTGTTTTGGAAAATGTGATTTATTGGCAATGAATCCCACTCCTTTGGTCACCTCATTACCCCACAGCAGCCCACAGACCCCATGACACTGATCTGACACGAGCTCCCATCAAGGAAAATGCTGTGAATATGGGCCAGATGCCACACAAACAGAAAGTGTCCTTTTCCCTGGCAGACCAACATCCAAGCTCACCTGTACAGACTCTGGTGCCAGGCTTTTCCTCTGCTGAGCAGATTTCTCCATGGCTTCACTCAGAGACTCAGCATATTTCATCATTGCTTTCAGCTGAGAGTCTGTCAGCACCCAGAGCAGGTCATCCATCAGGAACATCAGCTTGGAGGCCACCACGTTGCAATCTTTGGTCTGAAACAGCAAGGAAGGAGTTAGGGACTTCAAAAATTGCCTCCACAGACAGAGTCTCCATAAAACACAGAAGCAGAAAGAAGGGAGGCTTCTGTGAAACTCCTCTGAGAAATGTTATCTGGTGCGTGTCCACAGCACCTCCTCTCAGATGGAAAGTAGTCAAAGCCACCTCCTCTTTAGGAGACAAATTGCTCACTGCTTAATTCTTTTTTTTAAATCATCACATTTCCACTGACAGCTAAAAATCAGGCTGCCAGGCTTTCAGCGCCTAGTAAGGAGATGACAGCTCTCCTAGGGATGTTTGAACGGATTGAAAAACTCACTCCATCCACGAGATCCTCCCCTGGGAAAGAAACTGCTTTGACATTTGGTAAGAACACAGCTGTCTCTGACAGAAAACATGGGGAGATACATCAGTTTGGGCTCAACATTTCTGAAGGGAGAGAAGGGCTGTTGAGGACTGTGGGAGGAGACATGCATCATCTCTGCACCAGGCAGTGAGACCACATCCTGCAAAGCATGGAGGAAAGTCTCACCCTTCTCTTGAGAGAGATCTGGATCCTCCCCTGGTTGGTGATGAGTCTCAGAGGAGTAGTGATAGGATCCTGATCTCCATTGTCCGTGGCATCCGCCTCTATCCGCAAGGTCTGCCAGGTGAGCTCCTTGAATGTCAGAACCTGCCCAGGAGGAGAAAACCAGGAAAATGCTGAGAATTTCACAACTTGAAGGATTAAAAAAAAAAAAAAAAAAAAGAACACTCAGAAGACATAAAATGAAACAAGGAAAAATCATTCATCACGCTTTTCTTCTGTGATCCCAGTACAAAACCAAGGCCTCACCTCTCCCCTCTGCGGGTCTGTGATGCGGGTGAGGCGCAGGTCGCTCTGCTGCCAGTTGGGGTTGACACTGTAGCCCTGGAGCTGCCACAGCTCAAAAGAAGCGTGAAAGGCCTTGGAGTGAATCTTGATGGTGATGGAATTGACAACAATAAACATCCCCTCCACGACCTTCTCAGCAAAGCCATATTCACTGCAAAGAGAATATCCCCTCATGTCATGACAAGAGGCCTGGCAGAGGTAAGGCTCACACAGAGAGGTTTATAAGCAACACAAAGGCACTTAAATCTGAGAGCAGGGAGGCCAGTGGTGAATCAAAGAGAACAGCAGCCCCCAGACCCCAGCAGGATGGCAGGGTGAAGCTGCAGGGCTCAGGGTCTGACCTCTGTCCAGCAGCAAGAGCGATGGGGGACTGTCCATTGGGCGGCCGAGGCTCCTCACACGTCCTCATCTCCACCTCCACCTTGTCCAGGTACTGCAGAGACACAACGTGGGAGCCATGAACACCACACCAAGCCTCAAGCTCAGCCCACCAGCCCTGGGGTGAGATTCCAGGGCAGGGAGAAACCAACTCTGCAGTCTCAACACTCCAAGAGTCTCATGTGCTAAAGCTCACACCCCATCAGTGCCAGTGTGTAACCTGAAACCTTGGGAGTGGGGAAAACAAACAACAAAAAACAGGCACAGGGCTGCCCTGGACTTCCCTGAGAGCTCATCTGGCTCCATCCTGCAGTGAAATGAGGGACTCATGGGAGGACACTCATGGCCCTGTGTGCTAAGGGCCTGGAGGATTCAGCTCCAAAGAAAACTTGAGCACTTGATGGTTTCCCTCTCCAAAATTTTTCTCAAGTAGAAGAGATTAAAAAGTGTGAGGAAGAAAAGGAAGAAAAGAAGAAGGAATGGAAAAGGGAGAAAGGAAGGAAAGAAAACAAAAGAGGCAACATTACCAGGCAGATTGGGTGTGTTTTCAGCTTTGTCCACTGGATCTGAAATGATAAAGTTGAGGTTAGCAGAGTGATCTTTGCATTGGAAAGTTTCAGGAATTGCAGGAAACCTTCTCAGCCCAAACTTTGAGCCCCATTTCTCTGAGGAATGTCTGCAGTCTCACTGTATCCAGGTCAAACAGAGACACAGACAAGGGAAAAGACATTCCAGACACCAGATCTACAAACCCAGCTGAGCTTTTGGATCTCATATATCATCAGGAGTAATAGATATTCTGCAGGTCAAATTCTGCTATGGGGAACATTCCTGGCCTTTAAGAGTTTACAACTAACTGCTGCTGTTACTGGAAGTCACACAATTCATTTGAAGACTGTGCACAAACCAAAAAGCCCCATTTTATTTTTATACAGCAATGTTCACTCTGCAGTTCTTGTAGGAGGGAGAACAAATGTTTGTTACTAAACGGAACAGATCTGACTCTAAAAACAGAGCACATCAAATGAGTAAGACAAGCTCATTTTTACTGTCACTTGGCAGAGTAGAATCATATTTCTTTTATAGAAAGTCTCTTTGATGTCCTTAAAACTTCTGAGTTCATGTAATGCAACAGTGGTTAGTACCATGTGCAATTAAACAATCTGGCAGCTTATAACAACTAAAACACCAAATTTTTGCTCTAAAAAGCACAAGGAGGAAGAATTAGTAAGAGTTCAGTGTGCAAAGTGCAAGTCCACACAAAATCTCAGCGATTCTGCCTGTAAATGGATAACTTCATCCATTTAAAGTTGCCTCTGCTCACCCTGATGGAGGCCTTGTTGCAGTAGACCCGGGTGATGGCGAGCCAGGTGGGCAGCTCCAGAACATTCTGCAGCACCTCCTCATCCAGCTCCAGGTTGGTCAGCTGCCCCTGACCTTTCAGCGTGCTCAGGTTGATTTTGTCTGGAGAGAGATTCTTGGTAAACCTACAAGGGAAGAAAGAGGAAACTCAAAAACAGCAAAGCTGCTGAGACTGCAGGAGCATTTCAGAGCTATTTTAATACCAGAGTTCGTTTGCTGTTTTGTTAAACCTTTTCTGACATTTTTAAACCCAAGGCAAGTTGGTCGCTTCAGAAAAAATACATCTCTACACTTTGACATTTGGAGGAATTTTTTTGTTTTAAACTAAATTCAGGTTTGAGAAACCGAAAATTTCCTTCTAAAGCTCTGGATCCTGGAAACCAGCAAAACTGCTCTAGGACAAAACCAAAGAAAACCAAAGCCAAATTCCAACAGCTCAGCAGTTTTACTCCCCCCCAGGATTGCCTTGTCAGCGGGGGAAAGTTTAATTCTCTAGATTGTTTTCACCCAGGAAAGCAAAAGATCATTAATGAATGACTTTTGTGGCTGTCTCTTTTTAACACCACTATTGCAGCCCAGCCTGCTCTCTGCTCAGGAGGGCCAAACAGCAACTCCCCTCCCAGAGACTGCCCCAGCTCTCTCCTCTGTTTTCTCTGCTTGAAATTTCTCCTCCCCAGGGCTCCCAGTGTTTCACCTCCCCTGTGTGTAGCCCTTCACATCCCTCATGTGCCTGAGATTTCAGTGTCATGGATGAAACACTTGCAGCAGGAGTGCTCAAGAGCAGAGGATGCTGCTGTGAAAGCCACTGACTCCATTAAAACCAGAGTGGCCCCTAAGGAACCAGAGGAGCCAGTTCAGAGGGCAGCAGATCACAGAGGCTGTAAAGTGTTAGCAACACTTCTCCACGTCAGAGAACCCCTCTGTGGCTGCAGAACCCCTCCTGTCTCCATCAATCCTCACTCCTGTGCAGGAGCTGCCACCATGGGAGCACTCTGACATCACTGGATTCAAACTTGAAGAGTTGCTGCCAGACAACTTTCCCATCACTGAATCCAGGGCTTATTTCACACATTCCTCCATGCCAATGCTAATTCTCATTCTGTACAGTGGTCCAGAAAGCAGGATGGAAAGAAAGCCCCTATTGTCAGCTTAAGCAGGAGCAGGCTCCCAGTCACACACTGCCCTGCACACACAGTGTGGGGGCTGCTCTGGGAGAGGCACGAGGGGCTTCTGGAACAGCCACAGCTCAAGGAGGAGAGGAGGAACCAGAGCCACACTGCCAGGATGCAGCTGCTGCAGCAGCTTGAGGTGTAGCATAAGCCTGGCTGAGGAACTGGAGCAGCAGCTGAGCCATCAGCCCAGGGCTTTCAGGGGCAAAAGGGCCTTTCCAAAGCAAACATTTTGTTGGAAGAAAAAGCCTGACAGATGTGTTGAGATGTTGGTGTCAAGCCTGTGCTATTGATGTCGCACTGCTGGAAGGGGAGGGCAGCACACAGCTGAGAGCTTGCCCAGGACTGCTCTTCCCCTGCAGACAGCTCCCATGGCTTGCTGTCCCCTCCCCACGCTGAGCTGACAGCTCACACCAAGTTTACAACACCTGCCAGGCTGCACATTCCCTTCAGACTCGTCACTCCCTTGAACCAAAGGCTTCTTGTTTGAACACGCCCAGGGAGGTGGCTGAGGTTAACCTGGCTCCTCAGCATCCGCACCAAGGAACTGAAAATTGCAAGTGTGTTCCAACAGCTGCTCCACAGGCAGGGAGCAGAGAATCGATATGATTATGGCCTGGAGTCCTGTTGTGAGCTCCCACAAACCCAGACATGGCTGAAAATTAGAGCAAAGACCTCCAGAGGCAATCCAGAAGCACCTTTGTGCTGTGTCAGAGAACCAGCTCTGCTGAAAGCTGATGTCACCGTGTCCACTCGGGGTTGGATGCTAAGAATAAACAAACACTACACGGACAGGCAGGTAATTCCCAGCAATTAAGCTGGAAAGCTGGGATGGGCAGTGATCAGCTCCCACTGGCTGAGCTTTCTCACACCTGCACTGAAGGATCATCCCTGGGCTGGGAACCTCATCCCAGGATAAGGGTGCTCAGAGGGGAAGCTGCTTTCAGCTGGTAATGCAGAGGAAAAGTACAAGTGTTGCCTGTAATTCAATACTGTCAAGTCTCTAAATGATTCTGAAGCTTTTTATATTTTTTTCATATATTTGTAGTTTTGTAGATTGCTAATGCATGGCTGTAGCTCCAGTAATTTTCCTGCCCTTTTCCCCTAGATTTTAGAACAATAGGCTGACCTTCTGAACACATTCCTGAAAAATTGTTTACTCTTATTCCAAGGAGGGGACCTACAATAAGGCATAATAAGAAGAGGGGCAGAGAACTCCAAGGGGCTGACCCAGGGGTGAGTTACTGGGGCAACTGAATCTCCTATTGCATGTACCTGCTAGATATCCTAATTAATTCACATTATAAAATTGCAGAAATTCAATTCCAGGTGTTCCCATCACCTCCAGAACACCTGGAAGCTTCCAAATAAAGGTCTGCTTTTTACTTTACTATTCTGAGACAAGGTGGGGTTTTTTTTTCTTTTGATTATAGGCAACACAAGCACATGTCTTAACCAGGGCACCACTTTCCTTTAGTGTGTAGGTGTATCAAAAATACCAGCACACCATGGAAGAACCAAAGCTGTGAAACAGGACACAGGGTAGAGCGAGGTATGAAACTTGATCCAGCCAAACCAAGCAAGTCTTTATCACCATCTCTGCAGAGATCCTGCTGAGCAGGTACCAAACCCACCTCCGGTGCTACCAGACCCCATTTAAGAATCCTTTCATGAGGCATTCCAGATGCACCAAAATGTGCCATTCCACCCCCAAAGCAGAGCTTACAGACCCCACCCATGATGGGACAACAGAAGCTGGAGGTTTTGGAAAAAAAATAAATCTCAAATGGAAACGTTCTTTTAAAGCACAGCCCAAATTTCTCAGGGTATTTTGCACGTCGTCAAACCCTGCTTTCAGCTGCTGCCCTGTACAGGAATCCCAGACCTTCCACTGGAATAATCTCCACACCTGAGCCACTTCACCACCCCCAGGTCACACAGGGCTTACAGGAGGCCTCAGGTGAGAGAACAGAGTTCACAGGTGCCAGGTCTCTGCTGTTGCCTGAACTGCTTTGGTCAGTGCCAGGGGAGGAAAAGCAGCAAGAGCAGAACGTGTCAGATGTTTGCTGGCAAGCTCTCTCCATTCACACTCACCACAGCAACGTCCTTGGCAGCACAGGCTGCTGGCTTAGGGAAAACTGAATGAAAATGGTGGCTATTGGGAAAACTGACACAGGAGGATATTTGTACTTTTTTTTTTTTTTTTTTTTTTTTTTTTTTTTTTGCAGCTCCATCAGAAGTCAAGCAGAGCTGAGCCAGTAAACTCACAGGGCAGCACTCCTTTTGAGCCTGCTGGGATTACTCTGACAAAAGTCAACCCTGAAAATCTATTTGCTCAATCATCAGCTTGAATATATATCAAAACATGATGTCACTACTGAAAACAACTGCCCAATTCCTCAACCTACAGATCCAGACACCACAAACTCATTGATTGCAAGAGGAATTTGGGTAAATCTGACTGCTGGCCCAAAGCCAGGCTAGAATCATAAATAAATTTATGTTCACATTTGTAGCTGTCTCGCCACACTGTCTCCAATTGAGCAAATGCAGGGACAGATTATGTCAGAAGACATCTGAAATCATAAAACTTCTCCTCAGATCCCTGTCTCATTACCCTGCTGCCACAGGGATCAGGAACCTTCTTCTCAAATACTCAGTTTCTGCCTCAGCCTCCTCCCTGCAGTCTGCAGCCATCACTGGTTGTACACAGCCACCACCCCCAGCTCCACACCAGCATTTCTATTAATACCTTTGTAACTATGGCTATTATATGGGAGAGCTAATTAGCTGTACACCAGTGACCTTGATTTTGCTTAATGACAAGCAAAATCTCTTGGCAGAAGGAGTGCATGGCTTGTGACACCAGCCACAGCTGCAGGGAGCAGCTGGAAAGTCCCTCCAAACATAGGTAAGGCAGAAAGGAGGAACTGATCAGCTCACTGGGAAACCAGCCCAGGAACCACTGTGGTTTTTGCCTCCACAAGAGTCACAGCAAGGGAAGAGATGAGGATTTTCTGCTTTGAATTGGAATGCAAATATGTAATTTAAGCAATTACGACAGGAATTGGACATGGGAAAAAAAAACCCCAACACACAACTGTATTCTGACCAAGGCAGATTTCCTCCTTCCCAAAAATGTTTTCAAGTTTTGCCTGGTCTGGTTTCGGACAGGGCATTTAGTGGGATTTCCATCTTCCTTGGAAAGACCCTCTACAACCCAAAAATCTCTGTGATGTGACATTTCACCTCAAATTAAAACCTCTTACCTCAGAAGCCAAAGAGCCAATGTTTACTAGAACAAAGGGTTCACGACTGCTAAAAGGAAAGGTCAGTGACTTTCCAAATCAGGGCTGCTCTCAAGGAAGGAAGGCAGCAGCAGAAGCTTCAAATGTAGTACACATGACTGAGGATGAACTTAAAAATAATTTTGGAGGAAATAAAACTGAGCAAGTGATCAAAACTTCTGTAAAATGGGAAAAAAATAGCTGCCTCAAAGATGCACAGGAAGAACTAAAAGCTTTTTCAGGAAGAAAAGCCATTTTACCTCCTCAAACTTTCAGTGTTAGCAGGGACCACTCTGTCTGAGAGTGGGCACTATGCTGCTCTGGAGTTGCACAGGAGGAAGAGAAACTCGCTGAATTAGCAGAGGATGGGACTAATTATTGCACAGTATGAGATGGGGTTGGTATCACACCCTCTCAGCACAAAGCCATTTAGAGTTTAAGGAAATCCGATCAACACCAAACTGCCCAATTGTTCAGAAGACAGAAAACACCACATTTATAATCATCTCATCACCTGTGCACAGCTCTGTGTACCCCAGATATCCTGGGAGGCAGTAACACCTTCCCAAGTGAACAATCAGCCTGAGAAATTCACCCTGCTAGGGTTACAGGGCAAACAGTTTCCACTTAAGGAGGTACCAGCCGTCCCACGCTCCTTATCAGGGTGGATTTAGGCACATCTGGTGTCCCTGTACACACATGCCACTGCTGGTGGCTTTCCATTATCAGCTTTCTGTTTTTCCAGGCTTCAACTGCACTGAATGAAAGGCTGGGCCTCTCAGCCACCCTAAGCCAAACACAAAACATCCCGGTAAGTAACCAGTTGTCTTTGGCTCTGTGTTGCCTCCTGCAACACAACGAGGCTAAGGGAAGGCTTAGGCAAATTCAATTCAGAGTTAAACTTACAGGGAGAAAAAAAAAAAAATCAACATTTCCAAGCAGATCAGGCATGAGATCAAACCATTACACAGAGCAGAATTCCAGCTCACTCCTCCCCAAAGGCTGCAGCTTCCCTGGGCACCAAGGACACCTTCTTGTCCCAACAAATATTTCTCTAGAGCGTTCTGAACGCTCAGGGGCTCCTTGCTTCACACCCACCAGCACTTCACTGGGTACTGGGAGCCCTGGAAAGCAAACCAGGAACTCATCTGAGAGGAGAAGAGGCCGGGTCTCTGCCAGGGGCTGAACTCCACCTTCTTTGCTATTTTCAGTTCCTCATCAGGACACTCAGTAAAGTTTAAATGCCAGCTGCCCCATGCTCTCAACAAATCCGGAATGCAAACCCTCAGCACTTGCCAGGGAACTTCCCAAATCTAATCCTCAAGCAAATAACAGATGAAAGAAAACTAGAAAGAAACCTAATAAATACAAGCACCACTCCAAAGCTCCACTTCTTCATCCTCCAATCATTTTCATTTCCAGTGTGCAGAAACTAATAGGTTATTACCTAATTCCCACTCAACTGAGCAGCTGCAGGGGAAGAAAGGGTTCAGGGAGTCCAGGAGAAATAAGAAGCAACCCCTTAATAGCCCAGCAGTTAGGCTGAAGAGCTCTGGAGAGGTTCCACAGGGTCAGAGCAGCCCAGAGCTGCAGTGAAGGAGCTCTGGCCACATTTTCTTCCTGAGCTACTCAAGTGTAATTTACCTCTGCTGCAACAAGAGTCTATTTAGCATTCCAGAAACAGCACACACATGTCTGGAGCCGAGGAGAAGTGGTTGGAAACACTTTGCACCAGCAGCTCCATAAAACTGATTGCTTGGTTCTCCCTGCTAAGTGCAGCACAGCAACCATGACTTTGCAAGGGAACACTTTAGACTCTGTGAAAGGAAAATGCCATGTCCTGTCTGTGCCCACTCTTTTTTCCCCACCCTGTCTTGAACAAAGAAGAGGCAGGTATGTGTTATTTTACCCATAATAGCTTGGGGTTCTGCTCTGCCATCAATAATTCCTCTTTATTAAAATTTTTACAAGTAAAAGAAGCCATCAAAATGTACTGGGAAAACAAGATATTTCCAAACTAAGACACTGAGTAAAGGGTTTACATGCAGCTTTATATGCTTTGCTAGGCACAGCATCTAAGAACTTAAGAGACAAGCTGATCACCAGGGGTTTGGTGCTGCACCAGCAGCAGCTGCTGGAACCTGGCAGAGCTCCTTCCTCATAAACTGCCTCATAAAGTCCTGCCACAAACAACTTCATGCTCTGGATCCACCCTGGGCACTGGAGCACCAAAGGAACCATTACCTGGCTGAAGCACGTGCTGAACCACAGGAGCAGGACACTGTGCAGATGGGGAAAAACCGTTTTTTATCAGTGTTTAACAGCTGGCAGCTCTGTGGTTTCATGTACTTCCCATTGCTGCAACAGCTATTTTAGGCAAATGATCATCTTAGAGATCATCACAGAAATTTCCCTGATCACCAAAGGAGGATATTAAAGCAGCTAAAGCCAAAACTGCAAAGCTGGTCAGAGGTTTTGCTGCCTAAATCACTTGAGATTCTGTAGCTTCCTTAGGCCATTCCCAGATGCAATTTCTTTGCTTTCCTCCTTACCCACCATGCTCACTAAATTGCTTCCAGGTAATTTATAATCAAGGTCAGGAAACTGGGAGAAGCCTGAAGGGTTGGTAGTAAGCACATCTCCCTTATTGGTGATAGCTTTTCCTGACTCCGAGGGTGTCCCACAGCCCTCATGAGCTGCATGTGCCCCCCTGTGACTGCAGCAAGGGCACAGCTGCAACGCAGCGCTGGAGCACGCAGCGATGCTGCAAAACACTTCAGGGCAAGGGAGAGGCAAACAGAGCAGGAATTCAGGGTCTGTTCTCTTACAGCAGTGCCCAGACTGCAGCATTTGGGCAACAAACCTAAGCTGAGAGGGAAAAGTGCTCTTTAGACTCAGGGAATTCCCCACACTCCTGTGCTGGGCAAAGGCAGAGCTGGTGACATGGCCTGACTTGCCTGGTGCAAGCCACAGAGCCCATTCCAATGATTCCTGAACAGCACAGAACAAATCCCATTTCTTGGAAGAACTGCTCTGTCTCATCTGCCCACCTTTTCTGAGGAGAGGGATGGGTCCCCTTGAGATAGCACATCTCATTTCTGCCATCCTGACCCCGGGGAGTCTCTCACCCCCTGGCAGGATGACCACAGCTGCAAAGCCTTTCCCTGCCCTGCCTCAGCCTGAGTGCAGGTCTCTGTCCTAAACAGGAGTCCCAGACAGCCCCAAGGCCAGCTGCAGAACAGGACTCACACACAGCGCAGTGCTGGGTCTGGGAGCCAGCTCTCAGCTCTCTGTGTTAGCACAGAAGCAGCACAACTGCGTGGATGGGGTAATGCCAAAGGCATCTTCAGGGCCAGGAAGGGATTCCGGGATGCTCACGTCCAAGTTAGGAAACAACAGCCCCCAGGAGCCCATGCACTCCCAGCTCAGCACACGCTGCCACAGCCACGTGTCCCCGCTGCCAAAGGGGTCTAGAACAAACTAAAGCTACACCATGAGCCTGCCTGGCCTCTTCACTCACCCATCAGCTGCAAATGAGAGAGGGCAGGAGTCAAGGCAACCTCGCCCGGAAAAAGGGATGCAAGGTCTAATCCATGGGATGGAGAGGCACTCCTCCATTCCTCCTCCACTGAGGTGCAGCACCATTCATGAGGAGCAACACAATGCTGTTTCTCCTGGCTGAGTACCTGACCTGCCCTGATAAGCACCTCAGTGTTACACTCTGCTCCATTGCTCTGTTCTCTAACAGTATTTTTAATTTTGTTTCTAAATCCTGTCTCACTTACCTGAAAAGGTGGCTCCATCCTGTGCTGAGGACAGTTTGCCAAATCCACAATCTGCTATCCACTCATTTCTGTGCTGCACATCTGTTACACATCTGCCTGCACCGGCGACACGTGCTCTGCACTCTCCTCTGCAAACAGGTCTCGTTTTCCACACAGGTTTTCCTCTCTGGTAACATCTCTGCTGTTGTTAACTCCTCTCTCATTTCTCCACTGCTCCCTTTCACCCTACTTTCAGAGGTTCCCAAAGTTACTCCTCAGCTGCAGTTCTCTGGGGTCCCTGTCACAGTGAGAGACATTTGTGGTCTCCTTCCCCTGTGTTCAGACCTGGCCCCAAACCCCAGTCCAGCTGCTCCTCTGCTGACACCAGCTTTAATTTCTGCCCAGCAGGACTGCACACTGCACTTCCTCTGGAAGCCATGTCCTGTGTGCCTGTTACTCCACAAGCTCACAAGTTTCAACACGTGTCCCAAAAGAAAACGTCACAAAGCAGCTGTTATAGGCAGCAGGGGATAAACCTCTCCAACGAAATTAAATAAAAGCCTTTTTGGCAAGGATTTCCACTGCAGTGCTGAGAACTCAAATCCCAAAGTGGCACATGAAGTTGAGGCAGTTGGGCTTGTGGATAAACAGGGCCTTTGTCACACCCTGAGAACGCGGATCTGCTGCAGCTACACCAACACCAGTTAAAACAACAACAACAAAAAAGACAACGAGAAGAAGCTACTTTCAAAAAAGGCCAAGAAGAGGTAAAGGCAGCTCACTGATTTTATTTTAAAGCATTAGATGTGCTTCCATGAATAATTACAGGCTGGGAAACACAACCACGTTCAGAGCCAGCAGCCGATGCCCGGGCAGCTCTCAGGGAGCCCCTGATGTTGGGTTCAGTCACTCCCCAGCACTGCAGCCCTGTGCCTGCCTGGAAGCAGCAAGAACTGAAACCACCTCATCTGTTTGCTTTTCCAAGCTAAATATAGGACAAAGGAGTGAAAGGCACAGATGGCGAAAGCTCTGCAAGTTTTTAGGTTCTCCTGCTCTAGGAATTTAAGCTGCTGAAGCACAACACAAGGCTGAGCCTTCTCAAATACCTTCACAAAGGGGCAAAGCTCAGCTGTGCCGATCCCCACCGTGACCCCCGCGGACATCCCGTGATGCGGGATCACAGGAACATCAGGTGAAACACCTCATTCACGTTTCCCTTCCTTTCCTGATCGCTTTCTTGCAAATTTCCACATAGAGGAGGGACAAAACCACACCCCCGTGCAGAAAGGACTCCGAGTGGAGACACAACACAAAGAGCAAGGAACTATTTCACATGCAAATGTGAGCAGAAAATAAAGGCAGATTAATGATTCAGTAGCAAAATTCTTCCAGTCAAACAAGCGTGACTGAAAGAAAACCCAAAGGGAGGGTGAGAAGGAGGTATTTGGAGGAAATAAAACTGGAACAAAAAAACTTAATCCTTTTTATACACCATTAAACTGGGTCCAAATTGCATCCAAAATCTTTGTGCAAGTGAGGGGCAGGATCAGATCAATCACCCAAACAACAAAGTCCAGCTAGCAGGAAAACAAGCAGAAATGCTGAATATTTTGGGACTCCTTGTTCTCCTTGGAACTGCCCAAAGGATACACAGGTGAACACCAAGAACTGGCCCAATCAGAGGGAAAACGGGGCACTTTGGGTAAGAATATGCTGTAACAGTGGTAAAGGGAGACTGAAATGCAAAATTAAGCAAAAACACAGCAAAATTGTAAAGAAATTGTCCATGAGAACAACACCCACAGGAGCAGCATCCAGAATAACACCCAGCTCTGTTTCACCTCTATCAAGAACTGCTTTCCCCCATCTCTCTGCGTGCTATAAAATACTTCAGTGCCTCCTTAGCAGGAGGCTGAATCTGTACTGACTGCAACACACCTGTGTGAAGTGAAAGATTGGAGGCTTGGGATGTCAGGCCTGGCAGAAATCCATTTAAACCAGCACCCAGAGCAGCTCCAGCAGCAGCTCCTCCTTCGGGACAGTGCCGAGAGAGCTGGAGCAATTGGTGACCCCAAGACAGACCCGGCACTGCCCACTCAGGGTGCCTGGGGTTGGTCTGGGGCTCCAGCCACTCCCAGGATCCACCTCAGAAGGCTGGGATTCATGGATCACACCAGCACTGACCCCAGGCAGCCCACACAGGTCACTTCAGACCCCTCACCCTGCACCTGAGCGTGTCCAGCAGCAGGGATGGAAAGGAGCTGCCGAGAAAGCAGAGAGGACAAGCGCTGTGCAGTGCTGTGCCCTCACCTGCACCCTCACAGGCACGGCACCTTTCTGCTCACGCTCCTCTCATCCCGCAGCGATGCAGAGCGCGGTCGTGCCCGCAGCCATGAGATAACACAGGCAGCTTTTTTCTCGCCGAGAAGGGAAACTGAGGCACCGCTATTGCCCAAGGCCCGCCCCGAGCGGCGGCAGAGCCGCGGCCGCAGCTGCATTTCCCGGCAGAGCCTCACGCAGGGAGCAGCCGCTTTTCCCCAACGCCCCTCGCAGCGCCTGGGATGAACTTCACTGAAAATGACGGAATACAACGCCAGCACCCCCCTAGAGCCGGTGTCACCCCGGGGCTGTTCGCGTTCCCGTCTCGCCTCCCGAACTTCCACTGCCGCGGCCCAGGGCCGGCAGCACCGGGCTGCGCTGGGCACCGACACCGAGGCACCGAACGGGCTCGGAGGGCTCTGACCCCGGGGACTGGCGGAGAGGCCACTCCGGGCAGGCTGGGCCCGCTGTCCCCGGACACCACAGTCCCCGCGGTGCTCCGATATCCCCCGACCCTCGGACACCACCCGCGGCCCGGCGGCCCCACAGCCAGAACCGGCCCTCAACCTCCCGGGCGCGGCAGCTCCCCAAACCCCCAGGCCTGGGCCCTCGTCCCCCGCAGCCCCTCGAGAGGAGGAGAAGCAGGATGAGGAGGAGAAGGAGGAAGAGGAGCAGACGCCTCACCGGGAGAGGTGCTTCAGGATCTGCTTCTTGATGATGCCCGCCATGCCGGGCCGGCGGGTCAGGCCCGCGGGCGGCGGGACCCCATCGCACCGCCCGCTCCGCACCGCCCGCCCCCTGCCCGCTCCGCCCTCCGCCGGCCCTGCCCGCCCCGCACCGCACCGCCCGCTCCCTGCCCGCTCCGCACCGC